>JAJLSX010000065.1:11751-73262 GCA_030567815.1 Ogataea piceae | reverse complement strand
TTTTTTTTTTTTTTTTTTTTTTTTTTTTTTTTTTTTTTTTTTTTTTTTTTTTTTTTTTTTTTTTTTTTTTTTTTTTTTTTTTTTTTTTTTTTTTTTTTCGTATTTTTGTATTTTTTGCATTTTTTGTATTTTTTGCTTGGCAAATTGCCCTTAGCTTACACAATAACTGGTGTTTTTTTTTTGTATTTTACCATGTAATATATGTGAGTACATAAATCTTACAATACAACTTATATAAAGTGATACTCTGATTACCGCTTTTGAGTTTGCTGATAACTTTATTTGTAATGGAATAGCACTTTTAGCCGGAATTTCAAATAATTTTGTTACTTTGTGCTAAATATTACTGTGCACACTGTGTGGGACAAATTTATTACTATACATTCCAAGAGCTAGCATCATCATAAAAGTATTTTTCATTAACCATCTTGAAAACTGGATGTATAAATTGATTTATATCTGCAAGTATGTTTAAAATTATTCAAGCTGGAAAAAAGAATAAGCAGAAATTATTATCATTTCCTCAAACAGAAATAAACTATGGTCATTGGTAACAATTAATATGAGTAATTTTTTTGTGGTAATTCAAAAGTCCAAAAATGAAGCAATAATAAAATTACAAAGATAAACATATGAATTTTGACTAAATTTACAGCCACACTTGAAGAAGGTATATTCCTCGCCCATATGAGTTCAAAAGACACTAATCAATGTATAAAGGAAATGAAGCTTTTATCCCCATATATTAGCATATTTCGTTAGTCCAGTTGAATAGAAACTTACAAGTAAAGCCATTTCAAAACAGTGAAACCTCGATAAACACAGGGGGTCAAAAACATGAGATTTGTATTTGGAGTTATTATGAGCTAATTAACAATTGAAAGATTATGTGAGTTGATGAATCGTTCAACGTTATTTTAGAGTCAGAAGTCTTTCGATCACGTCTACAGTAACTTAAACTAATATCATCATAATAATAATTTGACAAAGAATGATCATATGTAATTGTGGATCGCAAAAGAATCTTAAACTTCATCAGACATTACTTGAATCATCATATATAAACTCCATAAATCTTGGTTGAAAATAAAGAAAGCTGAGTTTTTTTTTCTTTTCTCTGAGCTCCATCATCTAAATTTATGTTTCAAATTTTCTATTCATAGAAAGACATGACATCTCCGAATGAATTACAACTTCAGAATTTATTTCATATATCTCTCCTTTAGTAAGAAGTTTACAAGATGGGATTATCAGAACCGGCATTTTGTTTAGTTCGTCCAAACTATTGTAGCAGGTTAAACACGAGAATCAAACTGCAAAAAGTTATACAAGGTGGGCTAATGAGCTATTATAAAAGTGGCTGGTGAAGTTAGTACTGTATAATTTATCTCTTGAAGAAGATGTGCCGGTAGAAATATAGGTATATCTGGATTCGCATAATTTATCATCAAGACAAGATCATAGTGGGCAAATTAAATAAAACAGAATTAAAACATGGTCACCTAGACTCAAATGGCTACAAGTCATTATCAAGCTGCTCAAAATTTGGAGAAAGAATATTTTCAATATTTACTGAAAGGGTAACATTATAAGACCAATCAGCATATTACAATGAGCATAACAATTATAATAGTTGATAGACTGGGTCTTTTTTAGCTCTATATATTTATTATTGGCCAAAGTTCAATATAAAATGATATTTTAAAATTTAAATTAGAGTTGTTGATTCCTGTGACTTTTTGGCCTTTTCTAGGATTTATGACTACCAAGGATGTGTGGTTGTAAAAATAAATATTGTGGAATATGTGGCTAAGTTATAACTTGCTAAATTTAATACTAATAATTTATAAATTTTTAATTATGAACATTGAAGACGTTAACATAGTTTAACCCTTTTAACAATTAATACATGTCTATTTGAACTATTATAATATCTTAAGTATTTCTGAGATAAAATTGTTTCTTTAAGAATTAAAATTAACTTAATAAATTATAAATATAAAACTTTTGGGTATACCGTTATAACTTATAGCTTATATCATATATATAACACTTGAACTCTAAAACATGATCCTGTAGACTGCTATCTCATAACTATACAGGAGTTATAAGTGACCATTTACTTAACGATTGTTATACAATGAGATGGACGGTGTAAGAAGTGACACTATTTGATTTGATAAGATAGGATTTGATGAATTATGAAATGTTCAAATTTTACATTTAGACGGTCTAACAAATGGCAATCAGTGGAATCATCCTTTTATTAATTCATACACTACTTTTGACCTAATTTGGGAAATTCGTAAATAACTTTTAATACAAGAACATTGTAATATACGATTTCTATAAATTTTAAATCTTATAAAACTGGAAATCTCTTTGAAATTTTCAATTTTAGATGACTTTCTACTACTAAGTAAGCTCTTTAGTTTATTTATTTAACTTTAAATATATATATTAATGCACAAACAAGGTAATTCACCTTTTTTTAATAACTCTTCAATTTTAATAAATCTCGTTAGAATTACGACTTATATTTCAATTAATGAAGTCTAGATGTAAAGTTTAACCATTTAATTGAATGAAATATCTTGTTAGATCAAGCAGTGTTACCTCTTTATACAATCCATTTAATATTATAACAGTAGAGTTATATTAATAGTTATTTATTCCCTTATATTACTAGTAAATAACAGTCTACAGGATAATATTTCACACTTTAAGTGCTTTCTACTGAAGATTCATCATATTTATCAGGTTAATTTTAGTTTTTAGTGAAACCTGTGTATCTTATGTTAACTTCTTCATAATTTATTAGTATATTAGCCACATTAGCCACAATACTCTAACCACAGCCACGGAATCAATGCACCGCCTCATCAAATTAATGGTGCAGTAATGAATCATGATAAATCCTGAAAATGGTCAAAAAGTCAAGGTAACCTGCAACTCTGGTTGATTCAGAAGAATCCCAAATTTGATACTCGCATATTTCTTTCATTATGGATACTTTAAGGCTAATGCTTTAGTACATATTGTATATTACGTTACAGTGTCTTTTTGTTTACAAAATAGAACGAAAATAATAGTTATACAGAAACATAGTACACTGAAATACTATATTTGGTCCCCACCAACTACTGTTCCTAGTTGAACTAGTAATTTCAACTTTATATAGTCAAATAGACATCAACAAAATTTTTAAACTTTGACGTAATTTGCTAAGCAAATATCATAAAAGCAGGATGATTGTAACTAAAGATAGCTGAACTTACTATCCCATTGTATCCATATTGGATCTCTAGTCCCAGGTAGTATTTACTCACTTTTTGCAAGAAAATAATAATGGTAAAAGTAGTTAAATTTGAATTCAGAAAAGAAATGTTAATTCTCCGAAGTACACATAAAAAGGCACGTGATAATTTTGACAACAACTTTGCACCATAAAAAAAAAAAACACGGTTTAATAATTAATCTCTGATTCTTAAAGCGCTTTTCCTTTTTTTTTCTTTTTTTTTTTTTTCTTTATAATAGAGAAACTTTGAACATTTGCGCTAGCTCAGAATAAGACTATCAATCTTTCGTTTTGAAAATTTTTATACCGATTTTGTAATGTATAAGAAAGATTCCTTCAGTGTAAGAAAATTGGAAGAGAGATCAATTATGAATAACATAAGGCAATTCCAGTATCCTCATCAAACTCCACTTATGAATCTACACTCCAGTTTAGATAACCACAGTAAACACCAACTTCAAGAGGGACAAAGTCAAGGTGAATTACATGGATTCCCAGATGAGTTTAAAGTTTTACCTGTTGATCCAATTTCAACCAAAGAGCAAGAGTCTAAATTTATTGAAAATAATAGATATTTGAAGAATGAACATATTTATAACTATTTTAACGTTCCAGGTGCGAATCATAAAGGGGCATCTGATGTCGAAAGAATACAACTTGCATTTGAATCAAATTTAGATGATGAAGTTAACTATTACTTGAATCACTTGGTAATGATCTCAATTCAAAACCCTCAGTGGTTAAATTTGAAGAAAGATCATGCATTTTTGGTTGAACCTTTATCCAATTTGTTAAATTGTTCAGTTTTCTATCCAGCAGCTGAAAATACAGATATGAATAAAACTCTTGACGTTGCCCTAATTTTAAGAAATATTGTCCAAGATATTGATGGTTCTCAAGTTGTCTCAATGAATTTCAAGATCAAGGATACTTTGTTGAAAATTTTAACAAACAAAATTGTACTTGAAAATGATTTTACAAATGATTCATTTGAACAAAGTAAGGAATTATTGAGGTATGCTATGGATATTGTTGAAGCCATTTCATCTTATCTAGCTCCAGCATTAGCCGATGATTCATTATTTCTTGCTTTAATAGATTTGTTAAAAATTGTTCAAGATAGATCATCTGTTATTACTATATTAAGATCATTGAGTAGATTGATGTATAACTCTAATAGATATGGAGATGCACCAGATCACTTGGATAACGATATTTTAGATAAGGTTGTGTCATATATGGTTCTTTCTATAACTAAAGAAAACGATAACGACGACCTTATCACAACATCGCTAGATTTCTTGTACCAATACTTACTACCAAATAGAGTGGATAAATTACTATCCAGTCATAAAAGAGCATCTATCTTACGTAGATTTTTACCAAAACTTTTAATCTACAAACTAAACTATAAAACGGAATTTACTCAAACAAATATGCCAGTTTTGAAACTAATAAAGAGAGTTAAAGATAAAACTCCATCTCAACCTCCTATATTGTCAGATGCATTGATTGGAGCTTTGAATACACTACCAGAACCACATAGAGCTACTGCTTGGATGAGGTGTTCCTATAAAGCTAGTGAAGACGGAGATGTTACACAAATTTCATTATGGAGGGCTTATGAATCTCAGTTTCAAAAATTCTCCGGTAGTAATAACTTTATCAGATTACTACCTGCAGTTGATTTCATCAAAAATGTTCAACATGCTTTCCCAAATTCATCAGCAATGGTTATCAACCTTCCAGATGGTACTAGAAAATTCATTATCAAAGGTATAGAACCAAGATTCAAATACGTTGGTATTGATCAAGGAAAATTGGAGGCTTTAACTGATCAACCTACAACAATATCTGAGCTTATAAATCCTGATTTGAAAGAAGCTGGGCAAGAACCATATCAGCTATTTCAGTATAATTTCAATGACTATCTAACTTTGAGTGAGATTAACACTTCTGCTTGTTTGTTAATCAATCAATTGATTAATTATGAGCAGGGAAAATCACTTTTTGAAGGTCTCAAAGAAGAACTTTTTGATTGTTTGTTGAAAGTTCCTAATTTGTTACCTTACTTGTATGACACATTGAGTGAACTACAATACTGAATACTTCTATTCTACGCTCCAGAAATTATATCTTGCGGAATTTTAGCTTCACAACATCCAACTTTTGTTTTCTCTTTTTTATGTACCTCTAAATATTGTAAATTAAATAATACGTTTCTATTTCCTTTTTTAAATTTAAGATCTGCTATAAAATAAAGGGAATCTATAAATAATAATACTAGAGTGGTTAAGCGGTATTACCTTGTTTCTTTTGCTGTCTCTCCTGTTCCATTAATTTGGATCTCAAAATATTATCAACCTTTTCTAACACACTTAATTTTTCGTTGATTATCTTGGCTAGTTTACCTCCATCTTCGTCTAACTTTGTGAGTCTAGCAGTAAAGAATTCTAAAGATTCAGCTGTTGATTTTTCAACATAGTAACCTGTACCAACATCTATCAAGTACTTATCGCTGTCTTTGACTTTACCTGGAATATATAGAGACGATGTTAATGGGACTAAAATTTCTTCCTTATCATTCATACTTATCTGTTTCACATTTTGGTGACAATCTTTGTACTTTAATTGAGCAGTCTTCAACGCTTGAAAAGATGCTTGGAGATGCTCTAGTTCTTGAGTCAGCTGATTTTTGAACTCAAAAATCTGCTCTGGCTGTAATTGTGTTAAGTCGACTTTATTTTAAGTACATGTTAGTAAATGGCATTATGTTAATATTCCCTGGTGAAAAAAAAAAAGAACTTACTTTTTCCTGACATCTTCAATCAATTTAAGTTATATATCCCTGATTTCAGTATTATACTGGTTCTTCTTCTTTGATTCCTAGTATTTTACTATTTGTAATACCTTATTGTCATATATAAGAACACCACCATAACTTAAAATATAAATCACTGCGAAAGAAAAAAAAGAAAACGAAAAATCCAAATTAATATTTATGATTATATAATCAATCACTTTTAGCTATAATTTTTGATCTCTTGATACTTATAGTAATAAGGTATACTAATTGTTAAACATACTATAGATTATATATAACGTAGACTGTTTACTTGCTTTATTCTACAGTATAACCATTTCAGATCAAATGAGTGATAATAACAATACATTGGATTCAAGTTCATTCGCATCAATACTAGCTAATGTTTCTAATTTGAGGGAGAAAGAAAGCGGAGCAAGTTTATCTGTGACAAGCTCCAGCACCAATGTTCAAAATAAAAGAAAACTGGATCAACCGAATGAAAATCTAAGTAACAAGAGTGCTGCTCCACAAAATAGGAGCATCAACAGCTTACAAGCTGTCAAACAGAAAGAAGTTATAATAAGGGGAGTAGATAAGAAGGATAAGTTATACGATGCTACAAAGTATGATACACTTCGAAAACAGACATTTAGGTCCATACAGGTGAATAAGTCTCAACTAGGTAATCCATTATTGAGTACAATGAAACAGGTGTCTTATGAAATCAATGCCAAACTTAAAGATGTTGATTACTTGATCAATTCGCACTGTATAGTTCTATTTCTTTCAATAAAGTACCATAAATTACACCCTGAATATATATACAACAAATTGAAAAAAGTCACATATAGTCCTCATACTAAACAAATAAGTAGAGTATTGATGGTGTTAGTGGATGTAGAAAACTCACAAGATGCGGTGAGAGAGTTGAACAAATTGTGTTTATTAAATGATATGAACTTGGTTTTGTCTTGGTCATTTCAACAATGTAGTGACTATCTTACTTTTCTAAAACAGTGTGAGCTCAATATAGGCAAGTCACTTATTAAAGGTGCCAAAAAAAATGATGATATGAGTAATGATAGTAATTATTATCAAACAGTGGTGGATTCATTGACCTCGATTAAAGTTATCAATAAAACAGATTCTATCAAATTGATATCAAAGTTTGGTAGTTTTGGCCAAATTTGTCAAGAGGCTACGGAGGAAAATTTGCAAGAAATTCAAGGCATGGGACAGACTAAGATAGAACAACTCTTAAAAGTTATCAATGATCCCTTCGTTTATACATAGAGTTTCAATTATATAATTTCAATGCTATTTAATGAATATATATGAACTATAAATCGAAAAAATTGTTGACGCTCATCTTCACAGACTTTTTCCGTTTTACATTGACTCTTGAATCCGGTTTAGGCTCCTGTTTAGCAGCAGAAGGCTCGGAATATACTTTGAAAAAGGACCGAATATATCGGCTTGGGGTGTTTTGAGAAAATCGTTCCTGCCAAAGCTTCTCCATGTTATCGTTGAATTCATCCTCTTCTAGATTGTCAATAACTGATGGCACAATTCTGTAGTCCAGAATAAATGAATTAGATAGAGAAATTTTGCTGCTTATTAAGCGTTTTTCAATCAGATACTTGAATTTCAATGAGTCAGACATATGCAAGAGTTCTACAACAGAAGTTTCCATCCAGGATTTACAAAATGATAAATCAGCAACACACGTTGTTTCTATATATTGTAGATTGCTTTCTTGTAGTGTTAAAGCTGGAGAAATATCTGTTAGTTGATCATTGTTATTCAATAGCAAAGCCTTTAAACTCGAAAGCTTCCCGCTTTTTATTCCAATAATCCAACTTTTCAGTATAGGATTTGTTATCTGACAATTGCTAACATTGAGATACTGCAAATTAGTAATTTGCCCTATATGAAGATAAGTTTTAGAGATATCTATATCTTGCAAGTTCAATATAACCAAGTTTTGAAACTGATTACCTAAAGAATTTAGATCTCTTACTAGCGAGGTTATCGAGATGTTGCAATATAATGTTTCAAATCTATGTTTTTTTGAAATTGAATTCAATTCAATATATGAGGTTCTATAATAGTTCCCCATTTTTGATTTCACGTTTACTTTAGGTATATGGTGGCAACAAAATGACTCTTGAGAATTGAATCTAGAAGCAAACATCAAGAAATGAATTGGAGAATCTTGTTCAAATAACATAATGTATTGCCAGGTATTACTCCAAATAGACCAATTATTTTCCGTGGAGTCAAAATGTTGGGTGTTTATAAAACTCGACTGCTTTGAGATTTTGATTGCACTTAGATCTTTTAGTGATTTAACTTTAACATGCTTGGTATTGAAGTTAGTCTCCGATATTGAATTCTGGTAGTAAGGTTTTATTCTTTGATAGCTATAAATTGATGAGTATTCTTTATCATCAAATGAATAGTCTAAAGCTCCTAGTTTATTTAAATTGGCTGCGGGTTTGGTAATCTGACCTTCAATAGGTTTGAATGTGTATCTTTTCTGTTTGAACTTCCTGCCTTTGAATTTTCTTCTGGATTGGGAATTCTTATTATAACTCTTCTGGTCATTGTTTGAGAATTGTCTGTTTCTATTCATGTTTTTCTACTTCAGCATATCTTTGTCTTTTAATTTATAACGAAAAAATGCTGTATATAACATTGTATGGCATAAATGTTACAACCTATATTTTTCTTAATTGTACTTCAATATCAAGTACTCTATTATTATTGTCAGATTACGATTTACTATAGTTAGATCAAAAAGATTACGCAAATAGAAAATAATATATTCATTCCCATTTAGGAAATTTTTTTTTATTTTATTTTTTATGAGAATTTTTGAATTTTGTATTTTTTAAAAAAAAAAAAATTAAAAATTGAAGATTTTGGCGTCCAGAATTGTAGAAAATCTGCGAAAGTGCAAAAAATTGGAAATGTGGTTTGTTAGTAATTAATGGTGTGATCAAATAAATTTATAATTATTTAATTGATCTTTGTATATTTTGATCTAGTTATAGATTAAACCGAAGAGCCAGTATTAATACTAAACTTATCAGTGAAGTTGAACTTTTATTACCTAGAAGAAGAATTTTGAAGCAGTGAGCTTAAAAATTCAAGGTAAAGAGTAATATTCAGTTAAGATTCTTTTTAATTTTCATAGATAAATACATATTAAAGAGATGACTATCAGTACTCCTCCATTACTTCCGAAAACCTTACAAAGTCTGGTTGTTCCAAACCTGGCTCATAGAACATGGGCCAAAACATTCACCTGTAAGCCTCAATATTACTTTCAACCAACCAATATAGATGAAATAAAAAACATTGTTAACAGTGCCAGAAGAGCCAGAAAAACTATTATGGCAGTCGGTTCTGGTCATTCTCCTTCTGATATGACAATGACTCAAGATTGGTTAGTCAATCTTGATAAGTTCAATAAGATTATTGAAGAAAAGTCATCTAAAGATGGTAAATTTACCGATATCACAGTTGAAGGTGGTGTTAGAATTTATCAATTGAATGATCTTCTTGCTTCCAAAGGTCTAGCAATTCAAAATCTTGGATCAATTAGTGAACAATCCATAGCCGGTATCATCTCTACAGGTACACATGGTTCCTCACAATTTCATGGTTTAGTTTCTCAACAAGTTGTCGATATTACTATTGTCAATGGTATGGGTCAATTAGTTAAATGTTCTCCTACTGAAAATACAAATCTATTTAGAGCTGCTATGTTGTCACTAGGTAAAATTGGTTTGATTGCTTACGTTACTGTCAGAGCAGTTCCAAGATACCAAATCAAATCAAGACAAGAAGTTATCACATTTGATACTTTATTAGACCAATTTGAATCAATCTGGACAAGTGATGAGTTTATCAGAGTTTGGTGGTTCCCATATACCAGAAGATGTATTCTTTGGAGAGCTTCCAAATCATTGGAACCTATTTCACCACCAAGACCATCATGGTATGGAACTAAGATTGGTAGATTGTTTTATGAATCCTTATTATGGGTTTCTGTTCATGTTTTCCCAAGATTAACTCCATTTGTTGAAAGATTTGTTTTTTCAAGACAATATGGTTTAACTGAAACTTATGGTGGTGGTGATATTGCGGTTCAAGAATCTGTGGATGGATTAAATATGGACTGTTTGTTTTCACAATTTGTTGATGAATGGGCTGCACCACTGACTAATGGTCCTGAAATTTTAAGATCTTTAGACAAGTCAATTTTGGAAGCTTCCAAAAATGGAAATTTTTACGTTCATGCTCCTATTGAAGTTAGATGTTCAAATACAACATGTTCTAACTCAATTGAGCCACAAGATTTACAAGATAGAGAACCAACGTCGCCTGGTCCAATTTTTGGAAATAATTTAAGACCATTTTTAGATAATACACCAAAACTGAACTGGGTTCCACAAGATAAGATCACAAATAGTCAATTAACTGTCTATATCAATGCAACCATGTATAGACCATTTTTCACTTCTGTTCCAATTGATAAATGGTTCTCGACTTTCGAAGAAACATTAGAAGCTGCTGGTGGTAAACCACATTGGGCTAAAAACTTTATTGGTTCTGATGTCTCTGAAGCTTCTAGAAAAGATGGAGAAATGATTGGTTTCAGTAATAAGATGGAAGAATGGTTTGGTGACGATCTCACCAAGTTTAGAAAAGTGCGGTCAGAAATGGACCCAGAAGGTGTGTTCTTAAGTGGTGCCGAATGGTTGAAAAGAAATAATATTATTGAACCAGAAGAAATCGAAAGAATTGAAAGATTCAAAAGAGAAACAAAAGGTGCTAGCGATGTCGATGAGTGATAAAAAATTCTCTTGTTTTTATTCTATGTTTAAATAATTTACTGGTTTGCTTCTATATAGACAATTTTAGTGAAGCAGTATTTATATATTTTTTTCTAAATAAATTTTATATATCGTACATGAACAATTTTTGTAATTTAGAGACCCAACAAGTCATCCATTTTGTGATTGATGGAGGATGCATATATATCTATATATGTATAAGTGTGTTTGTGAGTATGGTTTATTTTTTTCCTTTATCCTGGAACACAAGTAAAGTAAAGCTACTAATAATTCTCAAATAAAAGACAGGGTCCAAATCAATTAAATAAGAGAAGAGGAGAGTCACAAAAGTATAATTCCATTAATCATGAAAAAACCACGCTAACTTGAATTTCCTGGAATTATTTTATTTGAGGAGATTAATGAATAAAATCTTAGAAACAGAAAACTTGATCGTCTTGTTTTGATTGTAAAACACCTTTTTCCCATCCAAGTTCTTCGGTAAATTCTAACATTTTTTTTTTCATTGGTAAAGGACCACAAATGAAAATTTTTTTGTCATCTTCCGGTTTTGGTAATAATTCAGATAAAATTTCTTTTGTAATCAATCCAGTGTATCCTGTCCAACTTTCTGGGTGTTCTGGTTTATTTAAGATATAGTTAACACTAACATTCTCATATTTAGATGAAAATTCATCCAATTCTTCCTTTAACAAAATATCATTCTCTGTTTCGTTGGCAAATATTAAGCTAACTTCGGTAACATCAGAAGGTGTTGTAATAATTGAACCAAGAACTTGTAACATTGGAGTAATACCTGATCCACCTGCAATCATAACAATTCCTTTTGCCATATTAGGAGTATAAGAAATACGACCAACTGGTCCCTTAAATTTAACTGATTGACCAGGTTGTAAAGAAGCAAAATATTTAGAGACTGTTCCATCTTTATAGGATTTAATCAATAAGTCAAAGAAACCTTCATCATATTGATTTGAAATTGGAGTATAATATCTAATCTCTGGTGTACCTTCAATAGAAACTTGACAAGCTAAATGTTGACCAACAGGAATATCTAAAGTATCAGTTTCTCTGTTTAATTTAAATCTATAAATTGCAGAGTTTTTAGAAACAACAGTCTTATCAATTAATTCATAAGGTTGAAATTCGTCTTTACTTAAACATTTCTTACCAGTTATCTTAGCAAGTAACAGTTGACCTGAAAAGAAAATGGCTAAGATACCAATTGTATGTGGTAAGAAATCATAGTTCATAATAGAAATACCAGCCAAGATCAATGCAACTGGAATATAAACACCATGTAATGCTGTTTTAGCTAAATGAGACTTATCTTCAGACATTTTAATTGATATACCTTTCCTGTATTTTATAATTCCTACTCTTGATATTGATTGATTAGAATTCAAACATCTATCTATATATGCCTTTCTTAAAATAATGAATTTTTCACAAAGTTAAATTAGACGGATGGCTTCTCTCTCGCTTCTCACTTCTCGCGAAAAGTAAATTTTCTGTGTTTTTTGTTTTTTGTTTTTTTTGTGCTTTCTTCTGATTTAATATGAAAAAAAAAAAAATATATATATTATATAATAATATATTATATAATATATAGAAATTGAGCACCGTCCGGCAAAAATTTACCCGTGCTGCCCGTGGTGTCCGTGCGGTGTCTATTGATATGTACCGCCGTAAGACGTCTTCGCGTGACCGTGTACGGGGGTAACTTTTTTTAACGTGCACCTGATTATGGCTGTGTAATATTTATTTCTTTAAAATTTATTTGAGAATTACGTAATAAAAAAACTGTTTGTGAGCTAATTATATACAAACTTCAGATCACTCATATATTTAGTATCATATAGTAAGCAAAGGAAGAAGGGGAAGTGGAGGTTCATATTAAAGAAAAAATTATAGTTATATTAGTTTATAATTAAAAACATTATTAATTAAAAGAAATTTCTTAAAGAAACATGGATAATTGAGTGGCTTGTTGATTTATGGTTTAGTTCCCTTTTGTCTTCAAACTGCATCCTTAGCTGCTAAAGCAGCTGCCTGTTGTTTTCTAATAGCGGACCAACCGTATTTGGAATTGTTTCTTAACCTTTCGCCATATATGGAGAATATCCATGGAACAGGAGCTAATGCTAGAGAGATGAATGCAAAAATAGATAAACCCCAACCAATTCCAACGTTTTCTAACATTTGAACTGTAAACAATGGGAAGACAGAAGAGATTATATATCTTAATAAATTGTTTGCAGCTAATGCAGATGCAACAGATAGAGGAGGATAAGCCATGGCAAAATAAGTTAAAACTGAAAAGAAGATTAAAAGTAATGCAAATCCAAATGGGACACCAGCAGCAACAGGCGCCATATAATGAATACTTTCACTTCTACCTGTCCATGCTAACCAAAATAATGAAGGGGGCATTGCAACAGCTCCTAATTTACAGATCAATAATCTAGATTCTGGAGTAGGAGGTATCTTGTTACCATCTTTATCCTTTTGTCCTATATAACCATCGGCATGTCTTTTGAAAAAAACATATCTATCAATATAGATATATGTGGCAGCACCAATCAGTAAACCAAGTCCAACACCTAAGAATGGTAAACCTGAATTTCCCAATTCCATATGATGAACTCCTCTAAAAATAACAGGGAAACCTTCGAAAAATCCAAACAAAACTGCAAAAATAAAAGCGGTATAAATTGACAACACTAAAACAATTGGCTCGACAACTAACATTTCCATTGGTTTTAATAAAGTGATAAAGACAATTGCAATTAAAAATTGACCTAATGGCATTGGAGTCTTCATTTTTAGACCTCTTGCCTTTATTCTTTTTCTCATAATAATAGGTTTATAAGTTTCTGGCATGATAAACAATGGTATAAAAACAGCAGCAGCAAAAAATAAGTCAACCCACATTGCCCATCTTAAACCACCGATTTTATTTAGATCACTTGAAACTTTGTTTTCACAGACGTAACCTCCAATGATTGGACCAATGACAGGACCTGCTAAAGGAGCTAAACAAAAAAATGTCATTGCCAACCCCATTTCATGAGGTCTCCAAATATCATTTATTGAACCACCACCAATTGCCATAGCAGCAGATGATGTTAAACCTGCAAAAAATCTTAGCACTAAAACTTGGCCAATGTTAGTAGAAAGTCCAACACCCATAATGAAAAACATTGAAATTGGCAATGTTGAACAATAAATAACTTTTCTTCCAAAAAGTTCAGATAGTGGGGCAGCAATGGCAGGACCAAATGCTAAACCAATCAAGTACAAAGTTAAACCAGCTAAACCTAAAGTTTGAGAAATACCCCATTTCTCCTGCATTTCAGGAACAGCGTCAACATAAATGGATGAACCTAATGTAATCACCAAACATAAAAAGGCAACTGTCATTGTAGATGCCCATCTCTTCCATGATGGCCAATTGAATGGATTTTCTGGATCTTCTGGGGAATCCCATTCCATTGATCTAGGATCGTACTCATCACTTGAGTCTACTTTCTCTTCAGAAGAAGAAGAAGATTCTTCAACTTTTGATTTATGACTCAACTTTCTTGAAATTTTGGATAACTGGGTTGCAACTCTTTGTAATTCTTCCTGTAATTCTTCTTCGTATAGACTTTGATCTGCTTTAGCTCCATCGAATGTTGCATCATCATCTTCATGTTTACTAGTTGCACATTCTTGACTATTTTTATGCGTTATTGAATCATCACGATTATTATATAGCGATTCAGTGTTGGTCACGTGATCTAATGATTCTGCTGTAGAATTATAGTCTTCAGTAAGAGGCTTCTCTGAGCCTGATTTAATAACAGACATCTTCCAATAGCTAAAAATTGTCTCTTGTCTCGTCGAACTCTCTCAAATCTTAGAAAGAAACTTTTTTGAATTGTTTTGATTATTTTACTAAAACTATTACAGGCGGATAAGTATATGTTTATAAATGATTTTTAAATTAGGTGAAAAGTTTGAATCTGATGTGGCTGGTGGCCTGCTGTTACGTTTTGTGTTAGAGGCAACAAACACACGCAACACGTTCAAAATCATTCTAGTGGCCCCCCAAATCAATGTAGAGTTCCCTAAAACACTAGCCACCTTTCAAACATAAATTAGATCCCGAATTTATACCGACGCTATATTTACAAATATTACTAGTACATGCCTCCGCTTAATAATCACATGAGAAATTTTAAAAAAAATAAAATACAAAATAGATTTATCAGCAATACATGCGTGCGTAACCGCCAAATTTATTGGGGAATGACTGATGAATATCATTAATAATAATATGAAATTCCCCGAGATTATTAATTTTCATACACGATATATTCAATAAAATGAAGATTCTGTCTAATATTGGAAATTTGACTTTTTGTTGAATTATTTCGGGGTTGGCTATACATAGAAAAATAAGAAACGGGGTACTATTTGATCGGAAAATTATAGAACATGATAAAAGATTTCAGTAGTAAACTGAATTCCTGTATATTTAGTTTCCATGATAGCCTGTGAAAACTTATACAAATATTTTGGCATGCTGAATTTTTCAGAAAATGGCTGTTCCATTGGGTGGAGATGAAACTCCACCTTTTGCATTGAATGGGGCAGAGTTGAAAAAAAATGTATATCTATTCAACTTGGAACAAAGTTGACTTAACCCTTCAAGGTCAAAAATTTCACCAATTGGCATACCCCATCCAGCAAGCAAATGATAGTGTAAGCTGAACTCAGGTGTACGACACGGATAAACTTCAAATCCAATAGAATCAGATGCAACTGCGCTAAATTTATTATTCCATAAAAATCTTAACATTTCTTCTGTAGCTTCTAAACCTGCATGTTCCCAAGGTCCTTCCTTTGCATATCTTTTTTTAAAATCTGAAGATAATGAATCCCACTCTTCAATTAATCCAGTCCTGATAAACAAAATGTCACCTCTGTGTAATTCAATTTTATAATCATTTATCAGTTCAATTAATTCCTTTAATTTAATTTCGTGTAAAGAAAAGCATTTATATGATTTGCCTGGATATTTCTCATAAAACCATTTTTTGTAATCTAGCAATACTCCTCTACCAGTTATACCTTTCTCTGCCCAATAATGAATTCCTAATCTATTATTTGTTCTATCTAAAATTTCTGTATGTTTAGTGCCACCATACCAAACAAATTTATCCTCTTCAGATTTTATATCAAATTGTTCTTTTGTACAAATTGAATCGTCATTTCTAATTCTTAGAGGTTGGCCATGATGTCTCAAACCATCCCATTGTGAAGATGATTGAGGATTAATTGTATATTCATCATCAAATGCATCAAATCCTCCCCCAACTCTTTTAATTTCAAACCCACCTTGAACTCTATCAAATGGAGGATTCTCTAATTTCTCTAAACCCCAATTTATACAAACTCTCTCTCCAGTTTTGATTTCTTTTGAAGCATTTAAAACTACATCTGGGGTAAGAAGATTTAGCATACCAAGCCCTTCTTCTTTTGAATTTGGAGGATATGGCCAAACCCTTCCTTTATTTGGTAAATCATCATATGCAATATCACGGACACTCATTCTTTAACTATAATGAAAAAACTTTACTATAATGCTTGGTTACTGATGTTTAGGAATAGCACTTGTATTTAAATAGAGATGTATTATGGATTGATCTGGATATATTTCCGAATTGGGCAAGAAAATAGTCGATACCTACCTGTAATTTTTTTACGTAAAGAGCGGGGAGATTTTAGAGATTTACTCTTTGAATATATATGTAATAAGAACAGCTTCACGTGATAGCTCAAAACCCCCATGGAAGAGTAATAACTTAAAATTGTACCGCGAATTCATATGTATACCCGTCGCTTGCTAGATGGCGCGTGTGAGTCTGTGTGCAGCACGTATATATATATATAGAGGCCCGCATTAAGCAGGCGGCACGCATGAATTATTTGGTATGATCGTACCAGGGTTTAGAGCAGATTGACCATTTGCCATTGAATATTATCGTATTATGTAATGTATTGTGTTACGTAATATTGAACTTCTATATATTTCATAAGATTGGGTAATCAGACCTCAGTTCGGAAATTTCAATTTACTATTTACTATTTAGTATTTAGGGACCGGGTAAAAATTAAAATAATAAATTACATGCATGATGCAATTTACTATTAAGTAACAAGAAGCTACTATAGTATCAGACTTCAGGATATTATTAATAAATCTCTATTATAAATATTAAGTAATTAGTAATTAGTAATTACAAACTTGAAGTATGTGTTGCTTGTAAACCTTTAATTTAAATTATTCAAGTTTTATCAAAAATTAAATTATAAAGAATTTTAATTTAAAGGTTTCATGACAAAATTTTTGTTGCTCACCTATCTAAAAACATGGATTTTTTCATATGAAATATTTGAACAAGTTTAAAACTGACAACCATACATACACCTAAATATAATTTTCAGCTACAGCTAACTATCTTAACATCGAGATACCATTGTAAACCTTCTGTCACTTCCTAACCTCAAAAATCACAGATTAAAATTTGAATCCTTGATTCCTGAATCATTGTAGTAATTTGTACCTAGTACCAACTGGATGTTATTTACCCGCTCTCAAATATGAACCTGATATATATCTGCCAATTATATTTCACTAATAATTTTCAGCTAACGATTAAATTTGAACTCAGAATTGGTTCACCGTTCAATTGGTAATAGGTATTAAAATTTAAAAGCTTGAAAATCGAAAATTGAAATATAGAATAGTTACCCTACTTGATCTACCATGTTACATTGCCCTAATTATTAAATGATAAATGATAAATCAGCAATGCGTACTTTAGAGGCTGATTTTAAATTTGATCATATTTTACAGAAGAAAAAAACAGATTATATAATATATAACTTTTCTACCGATGAGGCTTCAATTTGTTTACTTTACCTACTACGTGTACAATTAGCAAAGCCTGCAGTTATATATAATTTCTCTCTGCTGTAGGCCATGGCACAAAAATTGGATGAGCGCATATATATATATAATATATATATTATATAATATATATATACGGCGTGTACGGTACGGAGTACCTATACTTTATATATTTCTCCCGGTAGAGTTCTTAGTACATACGTTTAATATCTCACGCGGGAAATAGATTTAAGCACGGCCCTCGAGTATACGTACGTGTAAACTTCGTTCGTAGTACGTAATGGTAAAAAATAAAAATTAGAAAACAACAACAACAACAAAAATATCAAAAAAAGTTAAAAAAAAAAAAAAAGAAAACACAACAATGATGATTGACATGATAAAGATTAAACTTAATAGCAATTTTTCTTTGTTTACCTTATAATTTTTGTTTCATTATTTATAGTAGATAGACATTGTTTTTTATTTTTTGTTTTTGAAAATAACTTCAATTTCTTTGTATTAACTGAAATTTTCCTGTATTGAATTTTTTTTTGGTTTTTTGTTTATCATTCCCAATTTCAATATACAATTTTAGATTTTGTTATAGATAATTATTATAAGAAAAAAAAATGGTTTCCGACGAAGAAGTACTAGCAACTTTACCAACTGTTGTTGCTGAACCTCCATTAAAGCAAACTGGATACTTGGGATATTTAACCGATGCTGAAAAGCAAGCTTTAGAACAATTAACTCTATATTTAGAAGCTGAAGGTTATACTAAAAGATTAGATCAAGCTACTTTATTAAGATTTTTAAGAGCTAGAAAGTTCGATGTTGCCAAATCCAAGGAAATGTTTGTCAATTGTGAAAAATGGAGAGTTGACTTTGGTGCTGATACCATTTTAGAAGATTTCCAATACACTGAAAAGCCTAATGTTGCCAAATTTTATCCTCAATATTATCACAAGACAGATAAAGATGGTAGACCTGTGTATATTGAAGAATTAGGTTCTGTTAATATTCCTGAAATGTATAAAATCACCAATCAAGAAAGAATGTTAAAGAATTTAGTTTGGGAATATGAATCATTTGTTAAATATAGATTACCTGCATGTTCTAGAAAAGCAGGTGTCTTGGTTGAAACATCATGTACTATTTTAGATTTGAAAGGAATTTCTATCTCTGCTGCATCTCAAGTTTTATCCTATGTTAAAGAAGCTTCTAATATTGGACAAAATTATTATCCTGAAAGAATGGGTAAATTTTACTTAATTAATGCACCATTTGGCTTCTCAACAGCTTTCAGATTATTTAAACCATTTTTAGATCCAGTTACAGTTTCTAAGATTTTCATTTTAGGTGGCTCTTATGCTAAAGACTTACTCAAACAAATTCCAGCTGAAAATTTACCAACGAAATTTGGTGGTTTAAGTGAAGTTACTGCTGAACAAGGTGGTGAAATCTTTTTATCAGACGTGGGTCCATGGAGAGAAGCTGAATATATTGGACCTGAAGGTGAAGGTCCAAGAGCTTTCAACTTGACTGCTTAATTTTGTTGAAAAAGAAACATATACATATATTTTAAAAAAAAAACAAAAACAGAAACAAACACGAAATAATAATACCAAAAAGAGCAAAGTAGGAAGAAGAAGAAGAAGAGGAGGAGGAGGAGGAGGAGGAGGAGGAGGATGATGATGTTTACTACTTTCATTCATGCACCCAATTTTTCTTCCTTCCTTATTCTGTTACTTACTAATATATCTCTATATCTTATTGATAACTCTATATACATACTAAATCTGTTTCATCTCGTTTTATTGTGTTTTTCATTTTTATACTCTATGATAAATTCTATTTATACATATCTTTATACCTAATTACTACTAAATCTTTTCTCTTGGAAAGAAAATAGAAATAAAAAGAAAACTAAACTCAGTAGAAGTCAAATCCTGGACGGGGTATAATTAATATAGTAATATTATAGTAATATACTGTAAATTCTGGTGCATAACAAGTAATTATATATATAATATATATTGCATGCCCCTATTCTTAAAAAAGCAAAGAAAACCTTTCACTACATTTACCACACAATGCACATTTTGCAAAGGCACCTTTCAAGTACTAAAAATGTGAAAATGTTACAAATTCTCTTACACTAATAGGTTATAACACCGCCTTAATATTTCCTTACAGGGAAATTCTTGCATTCATTCTGTGTGTTTCTTAATAGGGGTTAATTTCTTTTAGGTAAAGAAACGTAGCAGAATAAGTTATTGTGGGTAGATATAATACATATTAATATATATAATATATTATGTATTGAAAAGATTGAATTTTCTTAACACTGTTAAAACACCTAACTCTCTCCAAATTATAGTATACGTATCAACAGCGTATAGTATAATTTTTTTTAAATTTTTTTTTAAGGCAGAAGTATCATATAAATATATAAGATATAATAATAATAATATATAATATATATATATATTTATATATTTATAATATATATCTCCTGACAGTTTGGGTATTTGACTTTATAAATCAATCCATTTTTGAAGAACCAATAGTGAATACTTGAATAATACCAAGGCGTCAAAGCTAGATATATAATTATTTTTTTATTGAAGGTACTCCATATAAGATATCAAGAGAACGCAATACAGGAACCACGAAAAAGGTCCATCTTCAACTATATAATAAAACCTATAATACACTCAAATGGCTAGTGGAAATTCAAATACTGTTTCGAGTAAAGCTCTTGAGAGGATTCAGGCATTGATATATGAGTATCAAGGTGTTTACGCGTCTAGTTCAGTGGGGTGGTCATATTATTACAATTCCTATACTGCTGAAAATAATGTATGGAATAATTCTCCATTAAATATCAATACAAAAGGTGAATTAGTTTCCAATGGAACTTTAGTAATGATTACAAACTTACAAAAATGTCAGATTCAACTTTTCCAGTCTGACTTTGTCATTGAAATAATCCCCACTAATAAAAAGACTCTTTTTATTAAATTAGAGTCTTATAAAGAATATGAACTAATATTGTCTTGCCTTATAGTGTGGCAAAATTTAAAGCCAGCTGGATTGACAACCAAATGGAATTATAATAAATCTATCATTTACAATTCCAATTTGAAAAGTAACGATGTTTTGGTGTGTAGATTTAAAGTTTACGGACCAGTTCCAAACAATAAGAAAGTGAAAGTTAGCAAATTTCCTGAAAATCCAATCTATCCTCAAACCTCATCTTCGAACGCTGTTGAAGAAGGTTGGTTTTCAGCTATGGGTTATCTGAAACCCAATGGAACTTTAGATTTGCTAAGTGAAACTGATGGTAGTATTATTTATTCCGTTGATGTTACAAAATTATACAGTTCTGAGATAAGAGAAGTCCATCACTCAATTTTTCAAAATTCTAATATTTTATATTTAGGTTGTATCAGTGAGTTAAGAAACCTTCATACTTTTGATAATGAGGTTGCGCAATATGACTCTCATAACACATTAATTTCCAGTTCTGATAGTGGTGTTAATAAGAAAATCAATAAAGTTAAGCGTATGTTGATCGATTTTGATTTAAGAATAGATTTAGAAGATTGGGTTGTTACCTTGAGTTCTTTCACCAAATTAGAGTATATTGGAAATGGATTAGTGCAACAGAAATTAAGAATGATTAAAAATTGTAATTTCGAAATTATAGAGGCAAAGTTCAATTCTACAGTGGAATCAAAAAATATATACTCTGAAATAATAATGTGGAACTCTCCTTGGTTTAGAACTGCAATTGTTGAAAATTATGGGGATAATCCATTTTGGAAAGAACAATTTGATATAAACCTTCCTTCATCAAGTGAATTTTTCAAGATTTTGATCAAAAGTTCAGGTTCAAAAGAATTTTATTGTAGATCGGCATTGCCACCTAATGGGACTACATTGGCTTCGCAACAATCCACTACAGCTAATCATTCAAATTCAGGTGATATAGATGTTGGTGAAGATATTATAGGAACTGTTTTCATAACTCCAGATATTCTTCAGAATAAGCAATTCATGAAAAAACTTCCAATTTATGACGCAAGAAACCTAGAAATTGGTTATCTTACAATTAATTTGGAACTTGAAGAGTCACATATTTTGCAGTATCAAAATTATAAAATCTTTGAGAAAATGTTAATCAATTTGAATATAGATGAGTTGATAAAGTTTATTGAACCATTGATTACACCTCAAACTTTAGAGCCTTGGTCAGTCATGCTTCTAGATATTTATCAAACTCTTAATTTAGAACATGATTTTTTTGAAAGTTTGATGCGTTTAGAATCTCAACCAATTGATACCATGACTATTAACAATAGATTACAAAAATCAGGATCTAAAAATGGTTTGAATACAATTTTTAGAGGTAATTCCATTTTATCAAAATCTTTAGAGAGATATGCTTTAAGGGTTGGTCAAGAATATCTCGAAAAATTACTCGGTGGATTCATTGCTCAAATCGTGGAAGAGAAATTAAGCTGTGAGTGCGATCCAAGAATAGATCCTGCAAATTATTTACAAAATTATTCAAATTTATTAAGATACACTAAGTTATTATGGGAGAAAGTTTACAAGACTTCCAATGATTTACCTGCGGAACTTAAAAATGAATGGAAAATCTTGAGACAAAACGTGGAAATGTCAATTGATCCATCCGATACGGAGACCCCATTAAATGCCTTAAGTTCCTTTATATTTTTAAGATTTCTTTGTCCAGCCATTCTCAATCCAAAACTATTCAATTTGACAAAAAATCATCAGTCTGGACAAATTTCTAGAACTTTGACCTTGCTCGCCAAAATTATGATAGTTTTTGCCAATAGAGGTCAATTCCAAAAACACAAAGAACCATACTTTTTAGCTCTTAATGATGATTTTATTGATAAGTACAAGAATGAGATATTAATTTACTATGACAGGGTTACAGGTAGAAAGATGGATTTCAATGAAAAACTACTCGAGATGAGTAATTTGGTCGAGAGACCATCATTAAACGTTTCCAATGAGGTCTTAAGTGAATTACCTACAATGCCATATTTAATTGATAAGTACATGATGATTTATAAGCTTATTAAAATTTTGGATTCTCAAAACAACCCAACTGTTAAAAGTGAGTTGGAGATAAATAATAGAAATGCAAAACTAACCGATCTTAAATTTGAAATTTTAGGATTTGAAGATACAGACTTTGGGTCAGAGGAATTTATCAAAAATTTATTGGACGATAATGACGAAGACTTCAACAAAAGTTTATTGAAGCAAAACATTTCATTAAAGGAGCTGATGAATCAATCATCTATACTTATCAAGAAGACAAAGAAATTAGAGAAACATCTTTCTAAACCCGAAGTTCCGTCTATATTCACACATGAGTCATGGACAATATTCACTCAGACTTTGATAAAAGCAATAAAAATAGATAAAGATGGATTTGTTGTTTATAATCTACCTCAGTCACTGAATATTGAAAATAATTCAAAAAAGCCAATTGACGGAAGTGGATTTGATGGTTTTATGAGAAACTTAATCAAAAAGAATGAGATCACAAGATCTGAGAGTATTCAACTAATGTTATCAACCGGTCCCACTAATAATGGAAACAGCAGTAGCGGTTCGTCTAAAAATGTTCTTAAAAAGTTATTCAGTAAGAAGAAATCTACATGAAGATATTGCCTACCAACGAAACGTTCACATTTGTTGCAAACATCAAACAGAGATAAAAAACCAAATATATATCCATGAAAACAAAGAAAAAAAAAATACAAAAAAAAAGGCAAAAAAAGAGAAAACGCTCGACCAAACAAAAAGTTATTCTTATACTTTAATTCAACATTATTATTACTATTTCTTTAATTACTCTCAAGTGGTCTAATTTATACAACTTTAGCGGCTAAAGTTAAACCATCGCTATCCCTATTTCCACTATACTTTACTTTTACTTCTTCCTATTTAATTCTTTATTACTTTTGTTTCAGTTCTTATAACTATGTATAACTTAACTTTAATGGTTTTTTTTTATCCCTTTTTAATTATTCGAAAGGTGGACCTTATAATAGACTACTATAAATAAATCCACCTCGGTGCCCTCTAGTAATGGTATTAACCTCTTACCTTAAATATTAGCCTAATCCGATTTTTTTAGTATCTAAGACAGATATATGATTCTGTCTAAAATTTGAAAGAAGGATGAAAGTATCCTTAGTCCTTATATATCGAGTATAGCTCTCTACGTGAATATATGATTACGTTTCGAATTAGATAATCATAATTTTTTATCAATCACACCATTTGTACGTAATAAAAATTTAGATTATTTGGAAAAGTGCTTCATAACCATTTGAGTAAAGAAAAAAATTTGATGTCCCTTGTGAGCTAGAAGAACAATTTTGTATTAAAGCTTCTGATAAGATTTAAGCACATCTCTTTAATTAATTGATAAAGTAAAATTTAATTCATAGTATCGAACAAATTATAATCACATATACAAAATGGCAAGATATTACCCATGGTACACTAAGGCAACTGATATTGCTCACAGATTAACCGTTTTAGGTTTAGTTGGTTTCACTGGTTACATGATTACCAATGTTGCTTATACATTATACGTTACAGGTAAAGAAAATGAAAAGAGATTAGCAATTCAAAGGGAATTACAAGCTAAACAAGCTGCTTTACAACTTGAACAAGAACAACAGCAATAATTTAACATTTATTTTGCTAAATTTTATTTCGTAACAATATTTCAATCTATTTGATTCAGGTATGGCTCTTACGATTTTGCTTTTTTATTTATTCTCACCTGTACATAAAACACTGTACCTTTAGTCGACATTTGTTTCCTCGAAAAGTTCAAAATAATTAAATAAATATCTTTTATATATATATACATATATATAAAAAAAAAATATCAACGGTCTTTTTATTATGACGCAAATACATATATAGTACATTAAAATTGTGAAAGAGAACCCACTACAAAGTTCTTTTCTTTTTAATTTGTAAATTTTCTTCTTCAATAAACACTCTCTTTTTACTTGGCACTCTGTCTTTTGATTTTTTACTCTTCTTTTTTATCAAATCTTTCAAAGAATGACTTAGACCAAGTTTTTTCAAATCTGTAATTCTTTTCTCCAACCTTGCAATCACTTCTTTATCAAATGAGTTTATATCAATTATATCTCTTGTGTTGAAGTTTTCATTGCATACAGGACATTTCATGTCTAACGTATTTGATTTATTAGTATTCTTTTCATCAATTGCAATCAATTCTCTCAATATTTTCTTTTCCATACAGCAACCACAAGGGACAATATAACAGAATGAGACAGATAAATCATTTGTAGTTTCATCATTCAAATCTAAAATTTTGTTTGTCAGAGGACATGTCACAGTTTGTGATATATCATCATATGGCAAAGTTAAACCAACAACATCTTTAAGAGATGCTATATGGCTGAATCTAGTGTCTGTTTCTTTGCTATTTTCTGATTTAGATTTCAAAAGATATTCAATTATGGCTTCTTTATTATATAAATATCCTGAATAATCCGATACTATCGGCTTTACCAGCTTCTTATTAGACATTCGACAGTATTTGAACAAAATTATTTTCTTGGACACGTCAAATTCCTTTGAGCGCAATGAAACATTACCAGACTTTGATGTTGAACCTGCTGATCCATTGCTAGTACTGAAATTCAATATCTCTCTTCTTGTTGGAATAGTACCTCCGTCGTTCTAAGATGATCGAAATGAGTAATTAAAATGTTAGTAACAATTGAGATCATTGTAATGAAGTACAAAAAAAGAGGAAAAAACAAAAACATTTTTAAAATACTTACACCCATGATAATATATATTTGCTTTTTTGTTTGCCTAAATAATTACCAATAGTAGTCTATATAATATTTATAACTGTTTCTTTGAAAGCTATTTATTCATATTATAAGACATATCTTGGTATAGTTAAAGTGTTTGAAATTTCTATAATACTGAAAACAAAAAAATTGGTTAATCAGAATTTTTTATTTACATATCACTTGAGCCGCACTATAAAATAATGTTGCAAAAACAATTAATATATTCAGTTGGAAAATCCGATGATCATTAGATTAATAAATATATATTCTATTATACAGCTATGCAACTGACTTGTCAAATACCATTTACTTTCAAAGTTTCAAAGAATGATATTCATCAGTGATCAATTATAATCATTGAATTGAGAGACTTTCCCATAAGAAATTTTCATAGCTGTATATTCAAATAGACAAATAAAATTAATAAATAAAAGTTACTAAACAAAACAAAAAAAAAAAAAAACAATTAGATTACCAGATGAAACATATATGGGCGATCAGAGCACTTCTTTATGCTTCAAGATACTATTCAAGTCTTTTAAATCTACATCCATCAAATTATCTCCGTGTAAAAACAACTCGTTATTAATAAGTAAAGCAGGTAAAGATTCAATACTTAAATGACTTAAAATGAAAGGTTTAAGCTCCTCACCCATTTCATGTCTCGCTAAGTCAAATAGTAAAGTTTCTCCTTGTAAAGCATCCATTATATTCGAATAAACATCTATGAAATTATCAACTATCAAGATTATTTTGGAATTTTTGGTAACAGATGTAAATTCTTCTGATGGATTAAATTCAACAGTTTCTGCTTCATCTTTTGAATCTTTAATTTCATCACCTAAAGCTTTTTGTCTTTGAATCAGTTGTTCAATTGAGAATTCATTATTTTCCTCGCTGTTACTATTGGAATGTTTTTTAGGTCTTGAATATATACTCTCTTTTAACTTTGACAGTTGTTCTGCACTCATAGGTCTACTTAACTGTATCTGTAGCGAATTTTGTTTTTCGTAATATTTATTCTGTAAAAGTCTTTCTTTTTCACGCTTAGCAGGATCAACTTTAATTTCAGGTCTAATATCTCTAGAGGAGTTTTCAATCAATGTCGATGAATTATCAACGCAGTTTACCACAATTAAGAAACTAACCAAAGTACTTACGGTGAGCAGTAAAAAAATTAAAACCTTACTCAGCTTTGTGTAACGGTCAAATTTTTCCATCTTGTCGTAGGTTGGGTCACACTCATCATCATCTGACAATGCAGATTCCTCTGGTGAAACTTGACTCTTCTCTAAATCATGGATGAATGTGTCTACCGGATTATGCAATGGAGATGAACTTGGACTTGAAACTGAAGTTCTCATATGGGGTCTAGTGGTATCCATGACTAGTGTATTGAGTTAGTCTATTTATATATATGAGGAACTGGAAAAATGTTTATTAAAGGTTAGTCTTAAGAAGAACGAGAGTAATTGTTAGTCATTAACTATCAACGATTGTCCTTTACAAAAAGAAGATAGACCTATATATAAATACAAATACATAATACAGATAATAAAAATTGAAAATTGAAAATTCAATTTGCTAAAGGCCCAGACCGATAGAAGCTATAGCTAGCTTTAATTTGGGATCTCCGATATTATAATAGTTATACAACTCCACACAATGCATAATTGCACATCTATCACCATATAATAATAATCTTCTAATAATTCCCCCTTTGAGATAAATACCCCAAAGCTTATATATATATATACGGTTGCTATATAGTAGGTAGGTGTAGGGATAAAAATATAATCCATGGGCTCGTACCACAATTTTGTAAGTACGCCCTCCTTATAGCTAGTAAAAATTATCAAAATTATATATACCGGAAGTACGTACGGCCTCTCTGAGGCTCTGCAGGCTGCATATAATGCCCCCCTCCCTCTCATCACGTATCTCTGGCGTACAGGCATCACCGGAATAAATAATATTATGTAGTTATAAAAGCTTAATTTGAACCGTTTTCAATTACAATTTAAATTAAAAGAAAATCTATAATTTTATTATATCATTAGTAATAAATATTTATTATTTTTGAAGGATTGCTGGGGGAATTTTAAAGAAAAATTGAGTATTTCCCGGTTTCCGCACATATTTACCTGTTGAATGATAACAGGTGATACATTATATATAGATCTTCTTTAATATTACGTAAATATAAAGTGAAAATCTTTAATTATTGATATTCTCAATATACCTTATGCTATAGATATACCTGTTGGTGAGCATTAAGCACTAAACACACAAGGCATTAAATGTTGGGTTTTGCATCTTGTCTTCATGATATACACTACATATACAGTTATACTATTACAGGTTTTATGTATATATAATATAAATATAATTGAATGGGTGCCATAGGGCAGTGCTGAAAATTAATTATTTGCCCTAGTGTCGCTCTATTATATTATATGAGTGCCGTTTAGCCTCTATATATATAACAATAGTATAAAATATATCGCAGAATTTTCAATCTTTTCTAAATTTTCACTGCCCACCCCCACCCTAAATATCTATGCGCATACAGTGCATGATAGGGTTTAAATTTATATCTTCAAGTTAAACAGTATAAATAATTTAATTGTAACTGGGAAATACTAAGGAAAATTAATATATAATATATATAAAAAAAAAGAGTTTGACAAGCTTACGTATTCATGACACAGATGTACGCTAATTTACTTCTTTTCTTCTTGTGAAATGGCAATTTCCTCTACAGAATCTATCATTTGATCTTCACTTCTTCTAGTGACTTGCGCTGATAAAAGTTCAGGTGCGACTGGCTTCTCCTTCCCACTGAAAATTCTGAAAATTTTAAAGGCAACCTCTCTACTTTCATATAAAGGATAAAAAACAATAAATGTAGCAGCAATGATCAACCAGATCATTATAACTACGATCCACGCTCTGAAAAACTTTTTGCTATATATATAACTTGCTCCATACATTGGCATTGGAATGATAAATATAACAATAAAGAAAAATGCAAATGATAATATCTTTGAAATCGTTGAATACATTTTCAAATCTTTTATGTCTTGCTCATTTTCCACTTTTTCCATAGCTTTTGCTTCTTCCACTGTGGCATCATCTCCAACTTCAAATTTTGAGTCTAATGTGGTAAAATCAAAATCACTCTGAGGTTTTAAGTAAGTTATAAGGACAATAAAAATCGGAGAAGCAAACAATCCAACAAAATTCCCAACCGCACATGAATATTGTTCACCTAATGTATCTTTATTAACAGCACCATATAGGGATTTTGCAGCACTACACCATGAAACAATTGATATAATAGTGGCAATTGGAGGTCCTAATATCATACTCAATGGTGTCATTTTTTTCCAGAAAAGTGCCAGTGTAAAAGCAAACACTCCAGGTCCAATCAATATACCTATGAAATCAATGATCCATGAGATTGTAATACCAATATAATTAAACACAACTGTTAATGCTCCCATTGCAATAGCGAAAAATGTCACACTTATATGTGAAACTTTAATAAGATCTTTTCCACTTGCGTTTGGGTTAAAATAAGGACGGTAAATATCATATGTAACAACTGAGGAAAAACCAACAAGTTCAGCAGAAGTGGCTGAAGTGGCAGCTAACCAGACCATGACCATACCAGCTGCAGCACCAGGTTTACCAAGAATCTGATACATACCATAAAGCATAGGAATTCCTTCATTAACCAATTTGCTTGGAATAGGATTTGGATATGTTGGAGAGCTAGGATCATCGAAAAGAGCTAACGCAGATAGTGCTGTACATGATGATAATGCTAGCGGAACAATTAACCAACATAAGCCTCCAATGAAATAACCCCACATACTACTTTTTGGAGATGCTGCTAATGCTTTCTGACTGTAAGAAGGATCTGTAAAGACTGTACTAAAACCTCCAACAACTATATTCCAACCTTGGAAAAGTGCAGTTTTATTTCTCCATGTCATGTAGCTTCCTTTCACTCCAGCGCTTGGTAATTTTTCTGCTGTTTTGGTTAGTAGCTCATACATCTTGTCAATTGAGCCAATCTTACTTGAACTTGTGTATGTAACAAATAGGGTAGTTGCGATAATGCCGTATATTATAACAGTATGTATCCAATCAGATATAAAAGTAGATTTCAATCCACCGGTGACAGTATATGCCCAGACACCCAGAGGTAGTAACATTGCCGCAGCAACAACATGCATTCCTGTAATAACTGAAATAGCTTGACAGCCACCAAGCAACAACATTGCTGAAATAATAACATTTGTTGTTAGTCCATAAAATAAAGACACCCAGTGAGCCTTCTCACCAAATCTAACACGAATGATTTCCAAAACAGTATGAGCACCTGGGGCTTTTCTTTTTATTTCAAGAGCAACCACAGCGAAAAATGTAATTTGAATCGTAAAAGCAAATGCGTACCAAGCACCTGCTATACCGTATGAATATGTCATACCAGAACTAGTTAGTAAGGTGCCTCGGCCAGGTCCAACTTGAAACCACAGCAGAAGCAACTAACCCAGTCTTGACGTTTCTGGAAGCAGTGGTGAAATGTTCCGAATCTTGAACTTCCCCTGCATATTTTTCAAGGGTTTTAGTGATACCAATCATGAGAGCGGCGAAAACAGTTCCTAAAACCAAGATATAAATATACCCATACGCTTGTTCTAAAATTGGCTCTGTCATATTTCTTAGTTGTTTTTATAATAAAAATTTTTTTTATATCTTTATTGTATAAGCAAACATAAAAACTGTTAATTGATTTGCAAGCTATATAAATATGAGGAATATACCTCTCTTAATATATAAATATAGATTTCAGCACAATAAATGATGATTTCAAATATATGACATCGTAAGTTGATAATTATCGTTTAGGTATATCATGTGTTTCATGTGTTGAAAGCAATTAATGACAAGCTAATTAAAGTCCATTTTATTATCAACTATTAAACTGGAACACTTGGTATATTTTCGCCGTCATTAAACGGCGAAGTTTACCGATAAGCTCCCTATCTCACAATTTCGTCAAAAGATAGCAATCAATTGCGCTTGTGTCTATATTGAATATCACGTCCTAGACAATTATTTGTCAGCATAAAGCACCAGATCACACAACATAGACCGTTTGAGAGTTTAGACTTTAAAAGAAATCCAAGTGTTACAAAGATTACAATCTGCCGAAGGAATACCATCAGCTAATTACTCATAAAAAAATAGATTTTCTAAATATGAGATTAATAAAAATAAAGTTTCCTAATCGTCCATGATTAAGCTCACATATCTACATATAATTAAAATTATACTGAGCTTGCAGAGATCTTGATTATTGCGATCACCCCCATATTCTAATAGATAGAACTGTTTACACAGCTCTTATCTTCTAACACAAGTTCTAAGAATCTTTCTAATCTGCCAGCAATAATTTTTATAGTATCTATGTAGGGGTAATTACCCACTTTAACAAATGTTAACCAGCTCATAAGTGTATACTATATATATAAATATATACACTGTATAGTTAACAGCAGATATTTGCTCTCTGCTATACAACCTATATATATATGTATCATAGGCATCTATGTGTATACACAGACATATATTTATAGTGTGATAAAAAGATATATTTACGTCGCATAAAATGTTCTTATCTAATTACCAGAAAGGGAAATTGCGATAAAATGTCGTAAATCGCAAATTTTCGAGAGCATCACAAAGCCGAGTGGTAATTATTCCTTTTTTTTTCCCCCCATTTTAATGTTCTTTTTATTTCTATTGCTATATTGAATATAATATATTTTATAATATTGACCTATTATAGTAAGTCTGCATATTACAGTTTACTTTCCTATTTTGGCTAATTGAAAATTAAATTAGCATATCACGACCATTTGACGTATATATTTAAATTTTATACTTTAAATTGGCAGTTGAAACGACACGAAGGATGAAGTAAGCTGTTTTCGGCGTATAATTACGGCGAGCTACAGTGTTTTTTTTTTAGGTTTTAAGTATTTACTTACTTTGATAAGAGATATAACAATTTATTTTATAATTTCTTATAATCATCGAGTTAATATTTAAATAAATTAAATAATCAGTTTGGCATACTATAGATATATATTCTTATATTTTCTTTTTCGATCAAGTTGTACCATCTTTTGTTTTTTAGTCTATCTTTACTGCTAAGATTAATTATATTCTGAATATGACAGAAAAATACGGAAAGAAAATTGAGACATTGGTCACAATTGACCTAGAAAAACCTGCTTGGGAACAGGAAGGGATGCACAATAGATGGCATCCAGATGTTCCTACATATAAGACTTTAAAACAAAATACCCCTTACAAAATAGAATGCTATGATTGGACAGGGGGTCAAATAGGAAATAACGATTCCGCTGATGACATCAAGAACTGTGATTTGACTAGAATTCATTATCTTTCAGGACCATTTGCTATTGAAGATGCACATATTGGTGATGTATTAGTTGTGGAAATACAAGATGTTCAACCACTTGAAAGACAACCTTGGGGTTACTGTGGAATATTCGCCAAAGAAAATGGAGGTGGGTTTTTGGATAAACTTTATCCTAAAGCAGCCAAGGCAATTTTTGATTTTGAAGGAATTCATTGCTCTTCTAGACATATTCCCAACGTTAGATTTGCTGGTTTAGTTCACCCAGGAATTTTGGGTACTGCCCCTAGTCACGAAGTTTTGGCTGAATGGACCAAGAGAGAAACCGAGTTGGTTGAATCAAATCCTGATTCTGATACAATTCTAGCCAACTTGCCAGAACCAAAGAATGCGTTTGCTGGAGTTGGTGCATCTGCTGAGTTAATTACAAAACTTGGAGATGGTTGCCGTACAATTCCTGGTAGACCTGAAAATGGAGGTAACTGTGATATCAAAAATCTATCTAGAGGCTCAAAAGTATATCTACCTTGTAATGTAGATGGAGCAAAATTGAGTGTTGGTGATTTACATTTTAGTCAAGGTGATGGGGAAATCTCATTTTGTGGTGCTATTGAAATGTCAGGATGTATCACATTGAAGTGTTCTGTTATTAAACAAGGAATGTTTAAATTAAATATGAAGAGTCCTATGTACATCCCAGGTCCTGTGGAAAATCATTACGGACCAGGTAGATATTTAACCTTTGAAGGATTCTCTGTTGACGAAAATGGTAAACAGTTATTTTTGGATACTACTGTTGCATACCGCCAAACATGTTTGAGGGTCATCGAGTACCTCAGAAGATTTGGATATAATGATTATCAAATATACTTACTTCTATCCACCGCACCAATTCAAGGTCATATTGCTGGAATTGTAGACGTTCCTAACTCATGTACAACCATTGGTTTACCTATAGATATTTTTGATTTTGATATATCTCCAGAAACAGAAGCTATCAGTATCGACAGAGGCAATTGTGCTTTCGCCAAAGATGATTTGGAAACAGGTTTCCCTCTTTCTTTGGAGCTACCAAACTTTTTACTTGATATTATCACCAAGAAACACAATGCTTAGTATCGTGTTCTAAAGTTGAAATACCACTTTCATGGTAATGTAATACAGTGCCGTGTTCCTTTATTGTTATCTATTGTACGTAATATATTACATAATTTTTTATTTTATTTTTTATTTCAAACGCGTAATTCTGTCTTTTTTTTTTTTAGTATTCATTTTATGGTATTATAGCTAAGTGGTTCATTGACAACAGAAATTTGAGCTGATATATTGCATTGAATAGCAGTAAGCAATTGAATTCACTTTGTAAAACTGATAATTCATCATAGTTCTGCACTCAAATATGTTCAATAGCAGTTTTAGCTCTTCTCAAAATTCTGTGTTTGGATCATTGAATGGTAAGAGTAAGAGTAAGCTCAAAGACAAGAAGCAAACCACTCTTGCATCATTCATTAATTCTTCAAAGCCAAAATCATCTTCATATTCTCAGAACAAGCCCTTCCTGACGATATCTAGTTTGAAAAGAAAAGATAGTTCTCTCAGTGAGACCCCAGAAATAATTACCATAGATGATCCAAAAGAAGAACACGAAAGTGTCAGAAAGAAGTTGAAAACAGAAGCTTCTCAACTAAATACGCTTGCACTATCAGAAGGTAGTTTTAGTAAGGCATCTGATTCTTCCCAAAATACCGATATTGATGATGAGAAAATTGCAAATAACTTTAAATATATGAAACCAATCGAGAAAAGATCATTTGATTCAATGATACATCTCACAAGTGCATCTCCAAGTGCCATCAAATTATCAAGTAAAAATACAGAAAAGCCAGAACAAAGAAAACTCAAGACTACAGTTGTCAAAACTTCAAATTCTGCTTCTAGGCAGAGACAATTACCATGGCTAGGGTCTAATAGTAAAATAAGTTCTAATCCAAGATTGGCCAAAGCACCTTCACCTTCTCTGTCTCAATCATCATTTTCATCTCAAACTACTTCTAACGGTTATCAGTTATCCAAAGAGCAACAAGATATACTCCATATGGTTTTATTTGATAAAGTAAACTTGTTTTATACAGGATCTGCTGGTACGGGTAAATCTTTTCTATTACGTGAAATTATTAAAAAACTTACTTCACGTAATAACAAATCTACAATTGCTATAACTGCATCTACAGGTTTAGCGGCTACCAATATTGAAGGAACGACTATAAACAGATTTGCAGGTATTGGATTAGGTCTAGGCACGGTGGATAACTTGGTTGCTAAAATAAAGAAAAATGCAGCAACTAGAAATAGATGGCAGCAAACAAAGGTTTTAATCATAGATGAGGTTTCCATGATTGACTCCACTATGTTTGACAAACTAAATCTGATTGCAAAAAGAGTGAGAGGTAATCAGAAGCCATTTGGAGGAATTCAATTGATTGTTACTGGTGATTTTTTCCAACTTCCGCCAGTTTCAGTGGGTAGAGATTCACAGTCAAAATTTTGCTTCAAATCTAAATGTTGGAATGAATGCATAAATGAAACGATTTTGTTAACTAAAGTTTTCAGACAACAGAATGACTCAGATCTAATTATGATGTTGAATGCATTGAGAATTGGTCAATTATCGTCAGACATTAAGGCAAAATTCAAAAATCTTGAAAGACGCTTGACCTATGAAGATGGTATTCTGCCTACTGAATTGTACCCTACCAGAGATGAAGTTGATCGTGCAAACATTGAAAGATTAAATTCTCTACCTGGTGACGTTTTATCATTTGAATCTATAGACACTATTCCTAGTGCGAACCCAGACACCGTCACTTATTTGAAGAAACAACTTGATACTCTGATGTGTGCAAATGTCTTACATTTAAAAGAAGGTGCACAAATTATGTATCTAAAAAATGAAATTGATGACCCGCTTGTTGTCAACGGTACGATTGGTAAGATTGTTTGTTTTACAACCGACCAATTATGGACTCAAGCTTGTGCCACGATGAAAGAATATGAGAGACTGAAATATGAAGACGTTTTTGTCATTGCCTCTAAATTTATAGCAAATAGGCAAACCGAGAGTGATGAAGCAACATATAATAGATTTGTTGTTAAAAATAATAACAACCAGAACATCATAAATATTTTACATGATCTTATTAGGGTTGCTAAAACTAACTCTTTGATGGATAGATTACCTCTGGGTAAATTTACAGTTAATTCATACGAGAAATTTAGATTTAAACTGATTACTAGATCCATTTTCACACCAGAGACTAACAATCAGCTTCAGAGAAGTCAACTACCAATTTTATTGTCATGGGCATTGTCAATTCATAAATCTCAAGGTCAAACACTTCCACGTGTTAAAGTTGACTTGACAAAAGTTTTTGAAAAGGGGCAAGTTTATGTTGCATTAAGTAGATGTGTAGATACAAAAAATTTAGAGATTGTCAACTTTGACGAAAGAAGAGTTCAAGTCAGTACTGATGTTGTGAAGTTTTATGAAGGTCTCAAAACAATTAAGGCACAAGAGTCTTGAATTTCACCAACTGAGACTATTTTAATGCATAATAATAAATTCATTATTCATATAAATCCGTTAAATTGTTAAAAAAAAAAATTTGGCATTGTAATTGTAGATACAGCACTGCCTCAAATAAAACAAAACAAAAAGTTGACAAAACATTTGTGTCTTTAACGATATATGATACACATATATACATTCATATATAGACACCATCCTATAAAAATTACTTTATTGGTCAGCGTATTGGTTAATGTTTCATAAATAAAAATGTGGATCATAGAGTTTCCATTGAATCCTGGGGATCCCAAGAAGAAACACATCCAGAAGATTAGGCCCAAGGTACACAACCCATATCAGCAACCTTTGAAAACAAAAGTAACCTATACAATAGGGAGAGCTGACGATTCATCATTTCCTTATTTTGATAGAAAGTTATCTAGAGTCCAGTTTAAAATAACTATAAACGAGAAGACAAATTGTTTAAACCTTGATGTTACTGGATCATCCAAATTCACATCAACAGATCACATAGTTCCATCTCAAGGAAAATCGATAGACATAACTCCAACTAAGGAGAAGCGCTCTAATTTTCAAAGCATTACAAGAGATGGACTGCGCTTTACCATTTACTGGATTGAATTTGTAGTGAATGATATTGGACGTGTCCCAAGAACAATTCTTGATACATGTGCAGGATGCGGATGGACAATTGAGATATCTTCAGAATTTAGTCGATGTAGTCACATCAACTTGGACACATCAAATGATATCTCTATTAGTCTTCTAATCAAATCGATGCAAAATAAATATACACTAGTTGGAAATAATTTTATGAAAACTTTATTTCAAAACTCATCATTGAACTATGAAAACGAGAATGAAATTTACCCTGAGAAAATTTCTCTTTACGTCACCGATAAATATACATATAGCTATTTAACAACAAGACTGAAAAATCTAGTAAATTTAAACCTTGTGTTGGTTAACCAGATTGAGCTTAATGAATCAATGATAATAGTATCACCCCTACAGGAGAGAAATCTGAATTTACCCAGGGAATACTTTTCAAATTTGATTGATTTGAATACCCCCTTGAGAGGAATTTTTGAACATGGATTATTTTTACAAAAATTACTCACAAATGTATCATCTAATATAAATTTTCCAACTATGATGGATGCATCTGAGTCTACTCGCTTCAATACAGCTGGATCAATATCATTACAAAAGCCAAGTGATTCCGCTTTCGACATGGATATGAGTGACAATGATAGTGACTTTGAAATTGTGACTCTTAAACCTAAAAACTCGACAAAAGACACAAAAGGTACCATGATGGATGGAGTTTTGGACCAATCATTTGATGTGATAGAAAATACGAAACGACGCTCGAACGTATTTCCACCAGGGTCGTCACAGATTCACTTTCTGGCAGATGAAAGTGACGATGATAATTTTGAAATAATAAAAACTCAAAAGAGTTCATACATTTTGAATTCTATTCAAGAGGAGACATCTGGTAAGAAAGATCTGAGTGACTCGATGGAGATAGACAATTCACCAATAGCGTCGCCAAACCAGGACCAGCAGTATAATAAACATGACTCCCATTTTGAAAAAGAGCCAGAAAAAGAGTTACAAGGCTTATTCACCAAGGATGATCCAAAAAAGTCTAAAGTTCAAAATTCTACCAATAAGGAAAGTAAAAGACAAAATGATATGATCTCATTGAACATATTACAAATGGCCAAAAGAAAGAAAATGGAAGAGGAAAACAATATCAACGAAATAGAAAATAAGAACCTTTCATCAAAAGAAGCTTCATTAAATCTAGTAAAAGTGAAAAAATTCAAGGTAGAAATTATTCCGATCCATCCAAGTGATAGTGACTCATTTTCACAAAACACTACCACGAATCCCGCATGGGCTAATCGTAATAATTATTCAAACTTCAAAAAGGTTTCCTCCGATCAAAATGATATTTATGATGTGAATGAAGCTACTACAAGATACATCACATTGAAAAGCTCAAAATATAAGTCTAATAGTCGTCGAAATGAGATAAGTTTGACTCAATATGAATCTGATTTGCAATCTTTGAACCAAAGAATACCGGATCTAGATAAGGAATTTGAGTTTGATCCTAAGAAAAGAACTAGCTCAGTTTTCAAAGATTCTTTAAGTCACATAGAATCTTTTTCTGCAAAGAGACGCCCAAATCACAAAAACACGCCGCTTTTTGTGTCTGAAGATTCTCAAGAAAATGATTTCGAATCTGACTCACTATTAGACGAGCCCCGCTACATAAGACATCCGAGAAGTAGTTTGAAAAGCTCTGATGCCAACACAGAAGTCACGAGTAAAGCCCCAGCATATGATAATTACGAAGAGATTAACACAGATGATGATGAAATGCCCGTTTTCAAATCAACCAGAAGAAGATAATTTTAATCCTAATCTTTCATCATGCACAAGAGCTAGAAACTATATATACATCCAGTAATACCTATCCACTAAGAATGGTAATAATTATATGTATATCTACTAGCAAAGTTGTTAGTTGATAAATAGTCACTTAACTTTCCAGTTTGTCATGTCTTATATATAAATGAGTTCTTGCTGTAAAAATTAAGATTAATAATCGATTCCCACATAGCATTGAAATAAACATAACTGTTGTAAATAAGTATATAATGATACATAATAATTCACTTACAGACACACACATGTACAGCTAAAGCCGAGACAAAAGATAGAAATCACATTCAATCTTTACACCATCAAAATGTGGAACCATTATTTTTTTTTCATTTTTGTTTTTTTCATTTGGAGATTATTTATATACTTTATTTTAGTAGACTTTACGATTAAATGATTTATAAGTTAGACTGTTATTGGTAGTTAACATAATTTCAAAGATATAGCTAACAGCATTGAAGATACGGAAATGTCGTTGTTAGTGAAAAGATTTCAATCCACAGCAGCCACAGCAGCAAAACCTACTCACAAATCACTTTCCAAAGCTCAAAATGCTTATTTAGAAAGGGTTATTAGGGTTGATCAAGCTGGTGAATTAGGTGCTAATTATATATATGCTGGCCAATATATGGCTTTGTCTCATAATACAGATTTAAAACCAGTACTAAAACATATGTGGGAACAAGAGATTCACCACCATAACACTTTCAATAATTTACAAACGACACGCAGAGTGAGACCTTCAATTTTAACCCCAGCTTGGAAAGTTGGTGCTTTTGCTTTAGGATTGGCAACTGGTATGTTAGGAAAAGAAGGTGCTATGGCATGTACCGAAGCCGTTGAAACTGTCATTGGTAAACATTACAATCAACAATTGAGAGTATTAAGTAACTCTTTTTCAGATATCAATGAACTTGAAACCGAGAAATGTACAGATTCACAAGAGATTAAAAGTCTCAAGGAAACAATTAAAGTTTTCAGAGATGAAGAACTTGAACATTTAGATACTGCTATTCAACATGATTCAAAAGAGGCTAGACCTTACTGGTTATTGACTGAATCTATCAAGTTGACTTGTAAAGCTGCAGTTTGGACTGCTGAAAGAGTGTAAAACTTTATCTAGATAATGCCCTTATGATAATCTATGTAGCTATACATTAAGAATATAATTCTTATTTGATCAAGGAATACCGATCTTGTAATTTACTTTAACTACAGTAATTCATTATTTTAAAACCTTTAATTAAGTAGCTTTTTTATGTCATTGAAGAAAAAAAAAAACATGAGGTGGTAAAAGATAGATCTTCATATGAGATCATTATATATATTCAGTGATTCAATTACATCACTCTCTAGCATCTTATCATCAACAAACTCATCTAGTGATATGTTATCAGCCTTTTCACCAAGTTCTTTACCAAAATGTGACCATATCTTGTTAGCTCTCAATTCCGGAGTAGACTCATCTTCTTTCAAATTAACCGTATTAGTTCCCATCATTTTATAAATAGACTTTATAACAGTCAATAAATCAACATAACTGATATATCCATCTTTATCTCTATCGTATATGTTAAAACTCCACCTTAACTTATCTTCTGTAGTTCCTCTAGATGCAAGACTTAGTGATATAATAAATGTTTTGAATGTAATATGACCATCTGAATTTAGATCAAAAGCTTCGAATGCATAGTTTGAAAATTCCACTGGATCACCAAAGGGATAAAATTGTTCGTGTATTTTTATAAATTCTTCTTTGGTCAATTGCCCACTTGGCACATCTCTTTTAAAACCTTTATACCATTGTTGCAGTTCTCTAGCAGTGAATCGTGTTTCTTGTTTTAATGTTGATATATCATCTTTATTCAATTTACTAGTTTTTTGTCCCATTGTGAATGTTATGCGTACTGTTTATAATAATAAAAAAAAGATGTAATTTGCTTTGTCTACCGTAGCCCGACGAGATAGCTTATCTGTATGAATGCTTTATATACACAACTGGATTCCACAACCAATCAAGTGAATAACAAATCAGTCTTGATGTTACTTTCTGAGGACTAATTCTATCTACTAGAAAATTAATTATGATATATTAATAACAAAATAAGTAAGGTTTATACCTTTCTTAGCATTTAGGAAAAAAAAAAACACAGAAGGCACATTTAGCGAATTTAACAAAAAATAAATGTTTCCTCTGCTTTGTTTTTGTTTCGTTATTACGTAACTTTTAATAATAACAAAATAAACTTTAATTTACGAAATGTATCGCCGCTTTTAATATTTATTTATTTCCAGATGATATCATATATAGTTTCAAATTTAAATTTCTTTAAAATTTACCATATATATAAACATTTTATATTATACAATGGGGTATAGCTCAACCCACTAATATATCACTCAAGCATATTAAAAAGATTCCCAAAAAAGACCATTTTAGTACAGATTCTTGCTTACCTCCAAATCCGATAGCTGATGCAAACATTTGTAGACCAATAAATGATAGGAATCCTGCAGTCAATGCCATCAACGATCCAATCAGTAGCAAGTTGAACCCATTTGACAGGTCCATCGTACCTCTGAAGAAATACCAACCCAATGTTGCTCCCAATGGCTGCACCAATGCACCAAGAGATCCACTAATTGCCAAAGCTTTTAATCTCGAATCCAAAGCTATATATATTGGTAAAGTCATAGTGAAGCCTTCCACAAAGTTATGAATGAATAAGGAAAGGAAAATTGTCACGCCTAGTTTGGGATCTGCTTGTGATGTTGAGTACATAATGAACCCTTCCGGGAATTTATGTAGAGCTATTGCTAATGTAGTTTGAACTCCTATGGAGAGTAATCTTGACAATGGTGTTTGTATATGATGATGGTGGTGAAGTGTATTTTCCGATTCGATAGATCCTCTATGTAAATGATCATGGTCATGGGGATGAGACTCTATCGAACCTGATGATGAGTCACTAGACCCAACATTACTTATCGTTGTAACTTTTGGTATATTCTCTTGATCTAGAATTACAACACCAGTTGGCGCATCTTTCATCAATGGAGAACTAATCTCCAACTCTGGGAATCTTTTACAAATCTCTGAAGCCTTTGTTATTATCTCTTTTGTATCATTATTGAAAAATAGTAAATTTTCCTCGTCTGGTAAAGTACAGAAGTGAAGCTCTTCAGTTTCTATATCTTTATCGCTGTGTAATTTATACTGTTTGATGATGTCATTCTTACAAGTATCTATACCGCCTCTACATTCACCTTCAACAACATGACCAGTAATGGCCTGTAGTGATATATCAACCAATGATTTTCTCGTAAGATCTGACCCATAATGTGGTCTATGAGTTGAATTGATAAGTGAAGTGAGTTCTGTTGTTTCTGAAACTTCACCTCCCAACTCATGATTGGGGCGAGTATCAAAGTAGCTCTGCTCAGAATTATTGAGATGAGCTGGGGAGACTGATCCGTCATGTAAAGAATGATTTATAACATGGTTTTGAGAATCATTATGTGTACCATCTTCATGGTTGTGGTGTTGGTGATGGGTATGGTGATGATGATTTATTCCTTCTTCACGTCCACCATCTTCATGGTGACCACCTTCATGAACACAGTGGACTATACTCTCTCTTGTAAAGAAATGAATCAAGATATTCAAAAGGGAGCAGCAAAGTATTCCTGAAAAATAAAATAGCACGATTGATCCTTTCAATAATCTATGATTTGATTTTAGAGATTCAACTCTCTTTAGATACTTGTGAGCATTTGGTAAAATTTTATACAAAGAGGTGAACAGTAAACATCCCGAACTTAAAGCAAGTGATGCCACTAAAAAATATGTATTCTTTTGTATATTGAAAGGCCTCCTAGCATATGATTTAGGGAATAAATGTTTATACAAGATGTCAATGTAGATTACACAGCAACCTAGCACAGTGATTATAGAAGTTAAACAAACTAATAACCAACCTTGAGTGAAGATCATTTGATAAAGCAAGACCAGATATGGTAGAGGAATGTTATAGATGTCGTTACTATATATCTCTTACTGGTATAATGCTAATGAGCCAATTGAAATTATCAATATATCCATCCGTATGTATGAGATATACAAGACATCAACTCATTTTAAAATTCAATTTTTTTTTTTTTTTGCGCTATGAAATGATTACATAATATACGTTATACATTACTGTACTATAGTTTAGTATAATTTGTAGAAAGAGTTCTTTCTCTGATATTCTTGATATATACAGTACTAGTAAGTTTTCTATCAATATCCATTAAGCACCTTGAGAGTGTTACTAAGTAATAGTTGAATTATATATATAGGAAATTAAAAACACCACGTCATGTACAAAAGTCAGAAAATTAAAATTTATCTATCTATTTATTATTTTAAACAACTATCGTCATATATTCAATCAGTTGTCCCTATCTGTATATTCATCATTTAGATGTACAGCATGGTGTGTGAAAGTCCTTTATATATATCAAAACAAACTCATGTACATAGTAATTTACCCTCTAAAGTAGTCCTAAACAAGGAGTGAGGAGAAAGGTGATTACTTACGAAAAGTAATATACTAGATGAGCCAATTAAACTTAATTGACACGACCAACTAGTATATAACCTCAAGTGAAGCTCAAACGCCCCCTCAGTGATATATTATAATTGTATCTCTATTGAGGACATTCTTATATGTAATACATTTGATTAAATAAAGTAAAAGAAAGAAATAACTGCTAAAGAATAATAAGTATTTTAATAAAGAGAAACATTTCATTTTCGCTTTTTTTTATAAACGAGCGAAAGACACAAAGGAAAAATTTTCTTTTTTTTATATTTTTTCCTTCTCAGATATTTAGTCGTGTCCTTGAACAATTTAAATTAAATTAAATTTTAGGCGGTGAAATTTTCAGGGTTTAACAAAAGTGAAATTTGTAGCGCATATGGGATGGATCGATGTCCTGAAGGTACTACAGACACCATTGTCAAGATATATTCAGTATATATATGGCTATTTAGTGGGATGAAAGTAACACAAGATAATGACTTTGCAGCGTAGTAGTACAGATGGCTTTATATACGCTTAGATAGATATCATAATTACGTAAGTGCGGGATCTCAAATGCTCCCCATTCATTCATCCAAATCGGGTAATTTTCGATCAAGGATATGTTTGGAATCCTTAAACTTGAAGATTATTCTATATTCTAAATTTTACATAATTGATTAAATATTAACGCCTATCTAATATTAAGCCACTGTGTTTCAGATATATAACGTTCAATAATGTAAAGTGCAACTGCTGATAATACTTGTACTCTATTGAATAAATGGGTACAATTCCATTTATAAATAGCTATGGTTTTCCTTATTATTATTGTCACTAATTATGTAAAGGGTATTTTTCTTTCCTTGTCTTTTAGATTACAAAATATAACTTAGTCAAATTGAAAGTACCCGATATGTCAATGAAAACTGAAATTTATTCTATGCAAGAGTGGGAGTCTAAACCGAGTAATAAGTTTACTGTTACTGAGTCTTTGAGAGATAGTGATTCCATTGAAGGGGAAATGTCACCAGTAACTGACATGAATATCTCGCAAAAGGAAAGATTATTGGGCCGTTTTAGTCTGATTTACATATTCTTGAAGAAAGAGGACATTTTACTCATTATTTTAGCTTTGGTTTCTACTGTCTTGGTCGCAATTACTCCAGTGGCGATAACAGTACTTTTCGGTAAGATTTTCAGTAAACTCAACACTTTCATGTTAGGAAAATATTCTAGTGCTAGTTCCTTTGTCGATGATATCAAACTACCTTGTTTTGGAATGGCTCTTACCGGTTTAGGGTCATTGGTTTTTGGATGGATGTCAATTTCAATGTTCATGATCCTTGGTGAGAGGCAGCAGTTAAGATGCAGAGTATTTGTCTATGAGTCATTATTTGAGAAGAAATTTCAATGGTATGATACCAATCCTGAACTCAATGGTGATTTGATTCAATTGAATAGATGCATAGAAGAATATAGATTGGGAATTAGTGAAGTTCAAGCTATATTCTTGAAATCTATCTTTAGCGGGATAGCACTATTGATTACTAGTTTCCTATACTCTTGGAGACTAACATTGATTGTATTATCATCATTCCCAATAATGTTCATATTTGCTACAATATTTAGTATTTTCATTGAAAAATTCACAAACTTGGAAAATAAACATTCTGCAGAGGCTATAAAGATACTAGATTGGAATTTAACTTCTTTCCAGTGGATAAAAATTAATGACTCTAAAGAGCAAGAAAAGATTCATTTTGGGAAAGCTATTCAAGACTCAAAAGATGCTTTCCGAAAGACAAAATTATATAGCTGTTTGAACCTTGGTATAATGAAGACATTGGCTCTTATGTTGTTTGTGCAAAGTTTTTGGTATGGCTCTTATCTAGTTAGAAATAATATAAATACCACACAAGATGTTCTTTCAGGCTTCTACGCGTGTTTGAGTGTTGCTCAAATCATTGAAAACATATCAACTCAAGTAATGCTTCTTCAAAAATCACAGATTTCATTGAGAACTGTACTGGAATTTTTTAACTCGGATGATGTACCAGATATTGAGGTTGGTGGTGAGGAAATACCAGAGAATCAAATAAAAGGAGAGATAAATTTTAAAGATATCTCATTTTCTTATCCTTCAAGAGATATTCAAGTTTTGGATAAGGTGAACATCCACATTCCACCAAATCGCTTTTCATTTATTTGTGGTAAATCGGGCTCTGGTAAGTCAACATTGGCAGATTTGCTTCTAAAGTTATACCAGATTGATTGTGGTGACATAACATTAGATGGATACTCCATCAAAAACTTAGATTCTGATTTTTTAAGGTCACAAATAACTCTTGTTCAACAAGATACAATTGTTTTCAGTGGCAGTATAAAAGAGAATATTTCTTTAGGGTTTGGTCACGTACACGATGATATAAATATTGTGGATGAGAACTTACTTAAACACTCAATTAATGTTTCCCTTCTCAAGGAGTTGATCGAGGAATTACCTGATGGTGTTGAAACTAAATTAGGAAAATTCAAAGATTCGATTATTCTTAGCGGTGGACAAAAACAAAGACTAGCATTGGCAAGAGCAAGACTTAGAGATACTCCAATTTTGATACTGGATGAAAGTCTTTCAGCAATAGATATGCATCAAAGAGAATTATTGATGATACATATAAGAAACTGGAGAAGGAATAAAACAACAATAATAATAACACATGACTACTCTCAGATTCAAAATAACGATCTAGTATATTTTCTTAAAGATGGAAAGTGTATTCAAAACGGTATCAAGAAATTTTTAATGGGTTCTAATGCAGATATGTTTAACAATATTCATGATAACAAACAATATAATCATAATACAGAGGAGCCAATGAGTAACTCAAAGTTAAATGCAAATGATGAAGAAAGATTTAGGTTTTTTGATTTACCTCGCCCTGTTTCCATTTCACGGTTTTCAATTTATTCAAATCAATTCATTTTAGATAGTACTCAATTTCATGCTGAAGATAATCCTGATAAATTCACAACAAAATCTGAATCAGTTGAAGATATTGAAAAGTACGCTTATTCAAAGGAAAAAAAAGGAAGCCAGCTCACCACTGATTTAGATTTTTGGGTTCTATTAAAAAAGCTACTATCGTTCTTGAGCTATAAATCAAAGCTACTGGTGGTTATAGCTTTGCTAATATCAGTAATGAATTCTGTGATTAGTCCAGTATTCAGCTATTGTTTGTCTAAATTGATCAATGGGATTGTTCCAGATGCCACTGGATATAGACCATCAAATTATATATTAATGTGGTCTTTGATTTTAACTGGGATTGCAATTTGTGATGGTTTATCAGCTTTCGGTTATAAATATATACTACAAATTGTTTCTGAAATATTAGTCAAAGATTTGAGAGAGAAAGCATTTGATAAACTACTTAACAAAGATATATATTGGTATCAGGAATGCAAGCCCAGTCAAATATCATCATTACTATTAAATGATTCTCGTGAGTTACGATCAATAATCTCGGATTTTTTAAGTGTTTCTGTTTCTATCATTGTCTTAATCTTAGTTGCATCAATATGGGCAATTATCACTGGGTGGAAGATAGCATTGGTGGGTATTAGCTTTATTCCTTTATTCTTTGCTGTTGCTCTGATTTATGCACACATATTGCAAATATATGAAAATAGTTATAAAGACTCGATAGTTGAGGTTGAAAACACCCTTCATGAAACAATTGATGGAATAAGAACTGTGTTATGCTTATGTCTAAAAATGATTTTCATAAAAAAGTTTCATCAGCAGATTCAAAATGTGCTGAGTTATGGGAAAAAGCGCTGTATAACTGTGGGTTTCGGAATATCAGTGCCAAACTTGCTCATTTATTTGTCTCAGTCGGTCATGTTGTTTTACGGTCTCTCGCTAATCGCTAATGATGGATACTCTCTTACACAGCTCATGACAGTCTTCAGTATGATTGTCTTCTCAGTTGCCACAATTTCTAGTTTATTGGCATCTTCACCTAACTTTAGTAGGTCTATCAGAGCAGGCTCTAAAATCATCCAGATTTTAGAAATGGATTCTGATCCCAATGAATCAAAAGGCTGTTTGAAACCACCTTTAGTGAATTCCAGTCAACAAGTCTTATATGAATTCCATGACCAGAATTTCAGTTATCCAAATATTCCATCTAAGCTAGTATTGAACAAGCTAAATTTGAAAATTTACAAAAATGAAATAACATGTATTGTTGGAGAATCTGGTTGTGGAAAGTCAACTTTAATTTCGCAGCTTTTTAGACTTTTTCCTATAAATTCTAAACTTGATACATCACTTACTTTTCTTGGAATTGATATAGAAAAAATAAATATTTCATATCTAAGATCTTCAATTGGGGTAGTGATGCAAGATTCTTATTTTTTTGATGGTACCATAAGAGAAAATCTAACTTATAATATAAATTTTCCAATTTCTGACAGAGAGATGTATGATGCTTTGGATAGAGTGGATTTGAGCGTATTTGTGAAAAGTTTACCTGATAATCTTTCTATAGAGATAGGAAACAGAGCAAATAGTTTGATATCTGGTGGACAGGCACAAAGATTATGTATTGCAAGAGCATTGCTTAAAAAACCACAAATCCTAATATTAGACGAGTGTACGTCAGCATTAGACCCTATTAATTCCAACAGAGTCCAAGAACTCTTGATTGATTTAAAAAGAAGTATGACCATTATAATGATAAGTCACCAAACTGTCATGATGAAGATTTCAGATCGTATCGTGGTACTAAAAGAGGGCAGTGTTTTTGAAGATGGCTCTTACGATGAATTGATTGAAAAAAAAGGTTGGCTTTATGAAAATTGTTTTTCAAATAACCTACTGAGTCATTGATTAAGGCCATAATAATTCATGGTTGATTAGGTAACCAAATGATGATATATTATATATGTTTACATACGTAAATGATTTAAACAATTTCTTGATATTCATCAAAAATAATGGTAATTATTTAATCCAAAAAACTACTTAATAGAGTACATAAAACAAAGAGTTTACAAATTAACACAAATGTAAGGAACTTCAACATCTTCTTCATTTTGATCTTCAACACAGATCTCAAAAATCAAAGTTTGTTCGTGACTTTGGACAGGTTTTTTTGAAACAAGTTCAATCAACTTGGTCAAGTTCAGTGGTAATCTTTCTTGTAACTTCTTTGGAGGATGGAATGAGGCATATAATAATGAGACACCATGTGACAGCATAGTGATTTCTAAGCCTTCGTTTTCTTTGAAGTGATCAATCAACTGTTGTAGAGTAATATCACCATTAATATCGAATCTATCCCAAATTTGGTCAAATTTCTTACCGTTATATTCACCTTTAGCAGATGCAATTGGTTCGGAAAATCCAAAGAATGGTAAAGCTAAATTAACAAAACCATTCTTATATTTTTCTATATCTGTTTTCTTGTCAACGACTTTGTATAATTCTAAACAAATCAAACCTGTAACCAGAGCAGTTGTTGTAGCAATGGCAGGTATAATTCTTCCTGCAATAAACTTAGTCTTAGATCTATCAGCAGGTTCAATGGAATAGTTCAAAGCTCTACAATTAGAGGCAGCAGTGATGAATTCAATATGATGGTTTGTATCGTCATCTTTTTCAAAGTCAACAGCATTTAATCTGTAGCCAGCTAAAGATGATGGAGTTGGTAGTGAAGAGGCTAGCTTCTCAATTACATCGTTATCAGCGGTTTGACCAGCATTTGGATCAGGATCAGAATCATTAGCTTGGATGAGGACGTCAGATTTTGGAGAGAATGGAGGAATTTCAATCTTTGACAAAACCGAACTGTAATGATCTCTAGAAGCTTCTCCTTGGTCACCTTTTAAGCCGTAAACAAAAGCCAAAAGATTAGCACCGGCAACAACAAAATAGTAATGGTCATCATCGTTAATGTCAAAGTTCAATGGATCTGGTGCTCTCTTAGGACCTGACCAGAATGGAGCACCAGATGAAGTGACTGCATCTTTTGGGAAATTGTATAATAATTGCTGAATATCGTAGTTGTATTTTTCTTCAAATTGTAATCTTGCCCATTTGATACATTCATCAAAGTTATAAGGTCTCTTTTGAGTTAAGTATTCACTAACTGATTCCAAGACACCTTTAACATCTCCACTTTGTTTTAAGACTGACTCGACAAAGTTAGGTTGAGATAAGTATAAGTTGACATTTTCTGGTGCATCAGCAAAGTATCCTTGGAACAAAGATTTTGCCCAAGCAATGGTATGATCGATCTTATTAGGGAATGATCTCAATGTACATAATGGGATTGATTTTTCAGGTGGATCTTGAGATGAGGAGTAAGATTCAGTTAAGTTTGGAATAACAACTTGAGTATTACCCTTTGTACCTAAAGTACCAGATTCTAATAATGGTTTTTTGAAGAAAATACATCTTCTATCAACATAAGTTCTAGCTTCAACATTATCTAAAGCGTTTGTAACAAAGTCTAAGCTTTGCCAGAATGCATTGTTAAAAATATTTTCAGTTTCAGGACCAACTTTTTCAATACTAGCTTCAATTTTTCCAGCCAATTCAGAGTTCATAGCAACGACAGCAGCAGCTGCAACTTCAGATTTGTTTTTGCCAACATCTTTAGATCTGAATAAAAATTGTCTGTTTAAGTTGGATTTTTCAATTGAATCATTATCGGTAATATAAATTTTTCCTTCTGGACCAGAACCTAAACCTAGCATAGCCCAATTTTTCAGCATTTCACAACCGATAGCACCAGAACCAACTAAAAAGACCTTTGAATTTGCAATTTTCTTTTGGAAGTCTAAACCGAAAACAGCAATTTGGTTATCATATCTAGAATTAATAGGCTTAGTGGTTTCCTCATTTCTAGGATACTCGCTGGAGTCTGGTAATGATTCAAATGAATCAAAGTAAAGCCATTGTTTTATTGGACCAAACTTACCAGAAGCAGCTTTTAAAACTTCTTGGGCAACAAGACCACCAAATAAGGCGACTAAACCAGGTAATTCACCTCTAGAACCAAAGACTAACTCTTTTAATAATTCAACATTAACTGATTCTTCACCTAAAATTTCAGGATTGGATTTACTCAATTCATTGGTTAATTCAAGAACTTGTTTGAAATCTTGATCGTTATATGGTCTTGGTAAAGAACCATTATTATTAGCTTGGAATTGATGTAAAGCTTGGAAACCTAAGTGGAATTGTGGTGGTCTATCGAATTTTGCATAATCTGAGTAAATATATTCAGGTGCCTTCAATTGATCTTCTAATTTTTGGAATGAAATTTGTTCAGGCATTTTAACTTGGGTATAAATACCACCTTTAACATATGTTCCCCATGATGGATCAAAATCAAGTAATTGATAAGCGTATGGACCTAAAACTTTAATCTTATGAGCACTACCGTCATTTAATCTATCAATACCTTGAACCTCACTAAATTTAACAAAAGCTCCATCTTCTAATCCATGTCTATTATCATCTAACATTGTAACTGTACCATTTGATTCTATATCAGAGACAATACCAGTATGAGGTTCTTCACCATTTGGATCAACAACAGTGAAAGAGTCACCAAAATCAACAAAGACTTGACCAGCTAAACCTTTAATATCAGCATTGATAAATCTAATATCTTTTGAGTGAGTCAAATTATTAATTTCTAATTGTTTTGATAATGGAGTCTCTGTTGTAACAACAACTGTAAATTTGGAGATAACATCTGGTGATAATTCAGAAGCAATAGAAATTGGAACATATTGGTTTAACTCCATTAATTTTGGTAAAGAAGCATCTGCTCTTGATTTACCAATATCAGATTCTGTTAAGAAAAATTGTGCAGATAGATCTTGTAATGAAACAATGGTTGGATCATATATTGCTAAAGATTTAACACCGGCTAAAGCAACGTTTTTAGCAATTTCAATACCTAAACCTTTAAGACCGATAATTAAAACATTTGAAGAAGCCATCTTTAACATGGCTTCTTTTCCCAAAACATACAATTGACGAGAGTATAATCCCTCATCAATGTTATTATCAGCTTCAGGAGAATCAACTTGCATATTATTTGGAGATGCCTGATTTGTTTTTTTTTTATTATTATTTAGTTAGTATAATTTTACTTCTTCTTTAGCATATATACCTTTGTTTTATTTTGTATAATTCTTGAAGAATGACTTAATCAATCTAAAACTCATCTAAATATACTTACAGACATTATTATAATTGATATATACCTATATTATAGTTAATAACTTATTGATAATACTTCAACACTTAATTTAAACAAATTTCAATATAAAAGTCACTATCAAACATGGAGCTTAGTCAAATCACCATTATATATATAAAATTAAAAAAACAGCTATGTGTGTTATATAGCGCTCGCTGATTAAGCCTTTGTTATATTATATAATGCGCCGTATTTGAATTTGCAGTGGCAAATCTTTTTGGAATTTTTCTTCTGTGTAGAGATGTGTAATTTGTTCTCTTTTTTTTGTTTTTTCTTTTTCTTTTCTTTTTTTTTTCTTTTCTCACAATTAAAATATTATATGAGGTCTAGACCTTTTTTTGATGATTCATATATTGATATATATATATATATATATATATAAGTTTTTAGTTTGTCTACCTATATAGAAGTTTAAGGTACTTATATAGACAATAATAGAAAGAACTTTGAAAAATGTTACGCACGTCTACTAGATCTTTGTTGAAATCATCATTCATATCCGGTCGTTATGCCCGTCAATTAGCTACAACCGTCCCATCAACTAAAACTACCATTTTGAAGAATGGTTTGACTGTTGCCACTGAATCTATTCCTAATTCTTTAACTGCCACTGTTGGTATTTGGATTGATGCTGGTTCTAGAGCTGATGTCACAGATGGTACTTCAGGGACTGCTCATTTTTTGGAACATTTGGCATTCAAAGGTACCACCAGTAGAACTCAACTCAATTTAGAACTGGAAGTTGAAAATTGTGGCTCACATTTAAATGCATACACTTCAAGAGAAAATACTGTTTATTATGCTAAATCTTTAAGAGATGATATTCCAAGAGCAGTTGATATCTTATCTGATATTTTAACGAGATCCAAGTTGGAAAAAATTGCAGTTGAAAAGGAAAGACCTGTCATCATTAGAGAAAGTGAAGAAGTTGACAAGATGTATGATGAAGTGATTTTTGATAGATTACATGAAGTTGTTTTCAAAGAACAACCATTAGGAAGAACAATTTTAGGACCATTAAGTAATATTAGATCAATTACACAAGGTGACTTGAAGAATTATATCAAAACAAACTATAAAGGTGATAGAATGGTACTAGTCGGTGCAGGTGCTGTTGATCACGAAGAAATGGTTCAACTAGCTGAAAAGAGTTTTGGTCACGTTCCCTTATCATCTAAACCACTACCTCTAGGTACCCCAAGAGGTTCATTACCTGTTTTCCACGGAGATGAAGTTAAAATTATGGATGAATCATTACCAAATACTTATATGGCTTTATGTGTTGAAGGTTGTTCTTGGTCATCAAAAGATTATTTCAAAGCTTTAGTTGCTCAAGCAATCGTTGGTAACTGGGATAGAGCTACAAACTCATCTGTTACTCCATTATCTCAAGCTGTTTCCCAACTATTAAATGAAGGTTCGGAACCGTTGTGTAACTCTTTCATGTCTTTCTCTACATCATACTCGGATACTGGATTATGGGGTGTTTATCTAGTTGTTGATAAGGCAACAAATACTAAAGGTGTTGTTGATGCTATCTTATCGGAATGGAGAAGATTAAGAAGAGGTGAAATTACTACTGAAGAAGTTGAAACTGCAAAATCGCAATTGAAAGGTTCATTACTGCTTTCATTAGATGGAACAACTGCAATTGCTGAGGATATTGGTAGACAATTGGTCACTACTGGTAAAAGATTATCTCCAGAAGAAGTTTTCCAAATCGTTAATGATATATCCAAAGAAGATGTGATTGAGTGGTGTCAAAGATACTTACAAGATAAAAGAGTTGGTTTGGCGGCTTTAGGCTCAATTGACACAGTCCCAGATCATGATTACATAAACTCAGGAATGTCAAATTAAACCATCACAACTCATCTTCTTGATTTAACTTAATCATAGTAATTATTTTATTTCATTTTCTTCTGTACATACTATATAATTAGTCTTAATCAAATTATCGCTAAACTACGAATATCACATATATAGCACAAATAACTAACGATCTACCTAAGGATATCCAATTTCCGTAATACGTGATGCAAACCTTAAGAATAATAGCTGACACTTTAACTTTTCTGTCAACTCCGGTATGACAACTGTGAGATCAATAAGAGGTGTTAAATGAGGAATAAATAGATAAGTACCACCTAGTTTAGGGATGTACAAACTTGTGTGCGTTTTCTCCTTGTCAATTCTCGAGCTTGAACCTGTAGGCTCATTTTCACTTTCATCCAAGTTTATTTCGTGGGGAAGATACTCCGTGTTGATATAGAATATATATTTCATTCCTAGTTTGTTACGCCTTGGCAAGTTAACTACACACGTATTCAAAGAAGTTGGAAAATATGGACAGATAGTTGAACTTTGGATTAAATTAAATGACAACTGTCTGATCTTATCGGGAAGAAGGGTTCTGGACAATATTTCACTAATAATGTCATTGTTACCAACTAAATGAACAGATAATTCGACTAAATTTGATAACTTGAAAAAGATATCTACAGGATGTATCAATTTCTGAATATTTATCAATCGCACAGTTTGTAATGAGTTGGGTAAAGATGATATGTGTAACTGTGACATCTCACAAAGCTCAAGATACTTCAAATGAGAGTAATCTTTCATATTGAGATTTTTCCCATATAAAATGGCAGTTCTTGAAATATATAACTTTGATAAGAATTTGGGAAGATTCCCAAAATTGATTGGGAAGGTAGAATCTGTGATGTATAATTCTGTTAAATTTTTAAATGATAGTCTGAAATCAATATGTGAACGAACGTTAAACTGTATTTTCAAAATCCTTATGCAGTCAAACTTCTTAACCTCTTCCCAATCTAATAAAAGAGTATTTTCGTTTGTTAAAAATCTCAAAGATAGTGTATTAAGTTGGTTACTGAAACCATTCAAGAATTTCAGCCCAAGAATAGTGTCACTGTTATTAGAATTAAAATTTAAAACTAGATGTCTTATATTCAAGTGTAGTAATACTGGGTGAAGATAGAGGGTAGAATCTATTTCGAGTGTATCAAAATAAATACTGAAAAGAGATAGTAAACTAGTCTCTGTAATTAGTAGTGATGTGATTGTATACAAAACATCTGGCGAAGACAACCTTAAATGGTCGAAGAAAATTATTTTCAATTTAATATCACCTTTGTTCTTGTGGTCGGAAACATCACCCTCATTACCATAAACCGATTGATATAGTCTCAAAAAAATGATAAGTTTAGTAAATTCACTGGCTTGGTTGTTTCCCTTGGTGAATATTTTTAAACATCTGTTGTTCTTCATTGTAAGTAGTTTGCCCTGGTATTTGAAAGGATTGAAATTATCCGTTTGAAAAACACTTATCTTATCAACAAATTTGGGATTCTTCATAAGAGCTTTATATGATATTTCATTTGCGGGGCCTATACATATTTCTTTCGTATGATCCAACAAATAATTGACAAAGTTAGTGTGAATTTGAGTCTTATCGCTAAGTATATTGAATGCAGAGTCTATCCTCCCATGATCACAATACTGGATTTCCAATACATGTAAATTGGGGAACCTCTCGAAGATCGAGTAGGAACCTTCAGTGACAACAGGTTGAGGGTCTAGACTATCTTCCGAGATCATAGTGTATAACCATTCTAATTTCACTTTACGGACAGAGAGAATCAAAAGCTGAATAAATACATCAATATCACTAGCTGCGCATGTTGTCTTGCCCATATCATTATACTCACTTTCTCCCGCATTGAAAGTTGAAACTGTGTCATATTTTTTAATGGCATAAAATCTATTGATGAAATTTTGTGAAATAAGAACTGCTCCTTCAATTCCAGATGAATAATGCTCAATTATATTTGTTTTCAACTCAATTGGTAAGTGTTGGAAAATCGAGGCAAATTTAATACTATCAGATACATCTACAGATGATAAGCGCCTTCTTTGGTTAGTATTGATCATAAATAATCTGTAGTATCTTTATATTATTGACTCCTTAAATCCATTAAAGGGGATAATAGGTGTATGGTAACAAGACTTAGCTAACTGTTGTATTATGTGGACTCCTTATTCTAAACCATATAATTTTTTCTATTTATATATATACATTTCTATCTTACACACAAAAAATTATTTATCTGAAGGGGGATGTGCGGCGTATTTTACTGTTCCATTTTCTCAAAAAATAAAGAGTGAGAAAGGTACCCATGAAAGTTTTGGCCCTCATTTTAGGAGCCATTTATCTAATTCGAATACTACAAAACATGTATCAAAAGTATAGACGTATAAACATAAAATTTTATTAATATTTTTTTTTTGAATTAAACAGTGATGAATAACTCGGGTATGAGGAAAGAGAGAAAGTTAGGATTTGAAAAGTATTCTGAGTAATTATAAATGCTAATATAAAATGTATCGGTTATAGAGATAAGGAAGTATCAAAATATTTCTAAACCAAAGAAAAAAAAGAGCCTAGATGCAGCGTGTAGCAAATTTTCCTTTTTTCACTCCATTGGAACTTGGATACAACTTTCGTAAGTTTCACCAAATATATCGAAATGGAACTCGGTCAATTGAATTAATCTTTCACTGACACCTTTTAATTCTTCACCAACAACAGGGTCATCGTTGGTTGAAGCATCATTGAGATTTAAATGTTTAAGGATTATGTCAAACATTTTACGTTCCATAATACTATAAACTTGTGAGCTTGGTTGAGTTTGTTTTAACAGCCAATTCAAACAAAATGTAATTTTAGAGGAGTTCAAGTTCTTAACATCAGATCCAAATAACTTACTTATGAAATGAATAGCTAAATTATTCAAATTCTTAGTCCATTTGGAATTACCATTCTCATCAACAATAATACTTAAAATTTCAGTCTTTAAGATTCTCATGTTATCGGCAGATAGTAAATCTGATGAAAGTTTATACTGTCTAACAAGATTAGAGTATAAAATAGAACAAATCTTGATGCAAATCAATTGACGGATATCGGCACGCAGTAAAACTAGTCTTGAATGATCGAATGTTAAAGTTGTTGGGAATTCGTTACACATCTTAGAACATGATAAAAGATTTAAAACTCCAAAATTTAAAACTTCTTTTGGTGATTTAACAGAAGTTGAATTGGAAGTCAATTTGAAATGATTCTTTTTGAACCAATCTAAAGATTGTTTCAAATTCATCTTATTCTTACTAATAACATTTTGGAAATATTCTTTTTCGAATGAAACAGCAGTAGAGCAAAGTAATGGACGTAAGATACGAATTTGATGATTAGCGACATCTAATTTCATTGCTTCTAAAAGAGAAAATAGAGCTCTTAAACCATCAACCAATAAATCTATATCTAAACATCTTGGGTCACGAGCGGCTTGTTCAAAAATAGAATTCATTTCGTCTACCCATAAATCTCTCATTGGAGCACAATGCATTTTAAATATAGCAGATATCCAATTGGCAAATTTAATAAAATTGAAAGAAGAAGAGTTTAACTGTTGAACCAGTAAACCAATATCCATTATTTCTTCAACTGTAATCTTATCTTTAGAAGGTAACAAGCTCATTAAAATATCTTTTAAAGTTTGAAACATGATCGTTATTGATGAATTTGGACTGATTGTTTTATGCGATTGTAATATTAGATTTATTTCATTTTTAACAGCCAACCAATATTTATCAGCTTGTAACTTCTTGCGTCTACCACGTTCTCCGTCTAAGTTAGGTCTGAATTGTAATTGAGGATCAAATAAAATATCATGTCTTAACTGTGGGTTTTTCAAAATTTCTTGTAAGTCAATTTCGTGTAGTGACTGTGAATTAACAGGTGGTAATAGTAAACTTGCCTCTAATTTAGATTCTGTGCTTAATAACTTTTGTTCTTTTTGAAGTTGTTTTTGGTGGTGATGTAACTTTAAATCGCTTAAAAGTAATCCAGTTTGTTTGAAAGAAGTGATCCAAATATTTGGTAAAGATCTTGATCTAAATCTTTTAGCTATAGGAAGGCAATTTGATAATAGTGAAGATGGGTTGGAAGTTGCGGAAGATGAGTTTGATGATGGTGTTTGCGTATTTTTAAGTATTTTACTTGCCTTTTTAATTCTGAGATTTTTTGGTGCTTTTAATGTTGTGTTTCTTAAATAATTATGATGGTGATGGTTTTTGGTATTATGCTGTTGTTGTTGATGGTGGTGGTGATGGTGGTGGTGGTGACGGTCATGTTGTTGTTGAATTTGCTGTTGTTGTTGAATTTGATGTTGGTGCATATGTAGTTGTTGCTGTTGTTCTTGTTGTAGTTGCTGTTGTTGGGGTATAACATTTGGAGGTATACTACTGAAATCTATAGAGGATGAAGGCGAGAGCGGATTGCAACTTTCATCTATAGAGCTAGTGACACTTTGTAAAGATGAACGTTTAGACATTGATTGTGATTGTAAAGATGAAGTATCACAAGTTGAATCAGGTGAAGTTGAAATATGTAAAGGATGAGTAGTTTTAGAAGTTAGTGTCAAGTTTCCAGATGGGGAAGCGGCAGGGGAACTTATACTTGTAGTATTCAAATTCGTAGGCACTACAACTGATGGTCTTCTATTTTCCACAACTTCCATTGCATTTGAATCTGTTTGCTTTGGTTCTGGTATTGGAGATGGAGTTGAATTGAAAACATTTTTAAAATGAGGAGGACGTTCAACCTCTTGATTATCGTTTGAATTATTTAAATGGGAATTCATCATGTGTAGAAATTATGTATGTATGGTATTAAATTGTGCGGTGATTTAGCATATGTTTGTTGATCGATATAGTAAAAAAATAGTCTAATAGATATAGATATATGAATATATATATATCACTTTGAATGAAAGCGGGAACGGAGACAACAGGAAAAGAAACTATAATGATCTAATTAAGCTCAGTTGAATATTTTTTTAATTTTCTTTCTTTTTAGTGTCTTTTCTTTTTCGAATAAAAAAAAGAGAAAGAAAAGTAAAAATCAAGCGGAAGGTGTATAGTTCTTATATGGAAAGATAAAATACACGGTATATATCTGTAAAATGAGTTAAAGGGATCCAAAGGGACTTAATTTCAAGTATGTGACTAAATGTGATTGATTTATAAAATTGATAATCGATTCTTAATTTTTTCAAAAAAAAAAAAAAAAATCAACCAAAAGTGTGAGAATATAGTGATCGATCGTATGAAAGGAGACGGAAAAAGAAAAAAAACACTAAACACTCCCACAAAAAAATTGAAATTTCAAGTTATATAAAGTCTGTTTGTATATTTTTATTTACAAACGTTATACTATATATAAACAGTAAATATAAATCTGAAAGTTTATAGATAGAAATATAATAAAAGTATTCAACAGTAAAATAAAAATAAAAACTTGAAATCAGTCAAACAGAACAGGAGATGTTAAGGTATATATTCAATATATATTATAGTACGTATGTATAAATAAAAATAAAAAGAAACAAAAAAAGAAACCAAAAAAAAAAAGTAATGCTGATTGCTTTATACTCAATTGGACAGACAACTGCAATAGATATAATAAAAAAAAAAGCACACACACACACACATTAAAAAAAAAAAAGAAAAGGAAAAATTATTTAATATAATTCGGTGATCATATAGTAATATACAATCTGTGTGATCAGTAATAAAAAAAAAGGACATATCAAATTTACTAGTAAATTAGTGTATATAATTTAATTACTATGTAGTACAGCACTTTTAATCAGTATATCAATTTTAACGGTATGATCTTTTAATCATTTAAAAGGGGAGAGAGAAGGAGGCGAATGGTTTCTTTTTCGCACTTTGTTCTCACAGCATGAGCATGTGTGACATGTGTGGATGGATGGGTGGCAAAGGATTAAATTTTACATGTGTTAGTCATTTTTTGCATTTGGCTGCGAAAACTTAAAAAATAAAAAGAAACAAAAAAGGAAAAAAAAGAAAAAAAAATATATAAAAAAAAAAAGAAACAAAAACAAAAAAAAAGAAACAAAAGGCATAATGTGTTATAAAATAAAAAGAAAAAAGTGTGCGAAAAGAAAAAAGAAAAAAAAAGGTAAAAGAGGAGAGTTTCTTACATATAACGCATGTTACATGATACTTTGTACATATATATAAGTGTTTTTACATATATATATATACACACTGTTATACAAATATATAGCATATAATTTATTTAATCAAACACATAATATGATCGTACACCCCTCTTAGATATGGTATACATGGAGAACATAACACTGCATAGGACAATAGAAATCACAGAGCCAAAATAAAATAAACTATATAATCAACATTTTTTCCTAAATTATACTAGTTTATAATATATATATATATATTTATTTAACGATAAATTATATATCAATCAAATCTATATAATAACTATATATATATATATATAATAATAAATATAATTTTATAGTTTGTACTTGGAATTGATCAGCAATTAAGTTTTATTCTTTTACAGTCTCCGTTTTGCCATAAATTTAACTTGTCACAAAGGAAAAATAAATAACCTTTTGGTTTCTCTGTCGCACTTTTCTTCTCTTGTTTATTCTCTCTGCTCACTTTTTTGAAATAGAATACCTACTGTTGCATATTATTTAAATTGGGTTTTCAAATAACAATAGAAAAGTGGCTTAAAGAATGTCCTTCTGTAAAAATCATTTGCATTTAATATTCACAATATATTTACTCTTTTAAAACGCACACCCCATATTATTTGTAATACAAATTATTCATCATATATTATATATAATATATATCTATATAACCTCTTCTTTAATTATAAGCTATATTCATTTATATAGATTTTTGTAAATACTATACTATTTAATTATGACATCTGTATGCAGGTTGACTGAATCTAACTGGGTTTACTTACCCCTTGTATGTAGAAGTTTATAAACAGAGTTTTAAATTAGATATATACAAGTAAATATCTAAGTATAAATACTGATAAATTTACATATATATTATATATATAATTTAGTCATTAATTAGAAATGCTTACTTACATATTTACAATAGATATGTATAGCTTCTTAATAAATCCTTTATTGTCTTTAAACAGCGCTTGATAGTTTTAAATTCTCAACGAAAATATTGTAATTAGAAAAGATACTTTTTAGCTCTACCTACAACTATATAGTTTTATTATTATCAATTGCCGGAATGCCGCTACTGTTTTTATAATATAATAAAGTAGCCCTCAAAATTCAAGTGTACATATGTATATATATTTCCATAATTGTACCCACGTTTAAATGTTATATAGCTAAATATTATATATAATGGTGAACCATTTTTCTTATATTGTGTGTACTTTTTAATTATTTTGTTTTCTTGGTTATTTAAAGGCTATATTTAGGAAACCTTATTCACAAATTATGAAATATTCAAGATTATTCTTTATGGTTCTTTAACCGTTATCCTATTTACGAAACTTGTTTAGTTTGTGTTGTTCCCACTTCGTAAATATCAACAATCCAATTGTTTCATTGTATCAATAACAACCAATGTCTAAATATAATAAGTCCCTATAGATTATGTATCGTATATTTGGCTTTACATTCTTTAGCTGGATTCTATTATTCCCACTGGCTTAATCTAGCCGGAACTATATATATGTTATTTATGCAAAGTATTTCAAAAAATAAAATTTAAATATTATAAAGTCTTTATTTAGTCATTAAATATAATTTATAATATACATATATCGCCGATTTCTATATAGTTTTCAACACTTGACTCAAAATGAATTATGTCAACGCATATTATGTGATCTAATAACGTGTGGTTACTGATGCTAATTATGAGTAGTAGAACTCAAATGAAAAAGAAAAAAAAGTTTGGTAGTTGTGAATTTGTTGTGTGTGTGTGCTCGACTTAGTAAAGTACATTAAACATTCAAAATTGTGATATATTAAATTCAGTTCAACTACTTCAACTACCTGCAATTTTTTTACTATATTGAAAATTAGATACATTATGCCACATTACTTATTATTTTCCATTTTTGTGAACCTCTTTGTTATGCTAAATTTCTCCCTTAAAATTACACGCACATTGTATACTAACAATCCTTTCAACGTTTTACTGTATTCAAACTATAGTTGAAAATCTAGAGCTTTGTTTGTTAAATTCGTTTAATTTAATGCATTTCGCGTCAGGCTAGTTGATAGTTTTATCATAATCTAATATGGGGTTGCAAATTTACCTCTTATTCTCATATAACTATACAAAATTGAACATGGTGCAGATTACTTGTGTAAATTTTGTTTTTTGTTTTTTGTTTTTTTTGTTTTTTTTTTTTTTT
>JAJLSX010000065.1:0-11651 GCA_030567815.1 Ogataea piceae | reverse complement strand
TTGTCTCTCTCTATATACCATGAAGAACATGTTACTTCGCGTAGTACCATACAAAACATGTGATAAGCAGAATGATTCGCACTTTAAAAAGAAAAAAAATTTATGAACATTTTGTGTTTATGAGTGTCACACAAGCTAAGCCATGAGATTTTGTGCTACAATGTGTTTAATTCTCTTACTTCCTAAATATATATCTTGATCATCGTAAAAATTTGAAAATATACAAACCATACATCATATGATATTTAATTAAATCCATGTGGAGATCACATGGATGATCACCGTCTACTTTATGTATTGAGTTCTCCGTCATTCACCTATATACTGGATGTGTGTGTTTCGGAAAAATATGTGTGTAAGACAGTGAGTATGTGTGAGTTTTACTGGGTTTCGAGAGAAAACAATCTCGCTTCTAGTTTGCGTACAGGTAGTGTATCTGTCTTGGTTTCAATTTTTTTTATGTTGTGATACAAAGAACAAAAAAAAGAAAAGCAAGTAAAAACACAATTGTTTAGCTAAACAAATATTGGCACTTTAACAATGTGTATATATCATTACATGAATTAAAGACTTGTTTCAGCTTTGTGTGTTGGGCACTCGTAACATCAAGTGCATCGGACAGCCGTACTCGTTATTAGCATGCCTTTAACATTTTACTTTTTACTTTTGTTTTTTTTTCTTTTCTTTTTTTTTAGAAAAAAAATTGTGTGTTTTTCTAAATATGATGGCCATGGGATGTTAAGTATAGTAAAAGCGTATATGATAGTGTGTGCGTTAGATGTTGATATTGTGGATATAATTTTGGTCTCTTTTTTATTATCTTATACTATATAGGAAATTTTGTTCCAGTTATACTTTAAGTTAATTCCTTTAGTCTATTGTATACAGTTTGGGATAGATTAAGGTTTGAAGCGGGGTCTATATATATACGTGCAAGGTTATCGTAATTTTTCTTTTATTACATTATATTGTAGGGAATTGTTATTTGAAACAGAGAGGTATTAAATTACCGAGTACGATAATACACGAATTTAAAGTTTGATATATTAATATATATAGAAAAACTTTGAACTATTGTAATCACCAACTATAGTTAAACTGGGAGCTAACTAGCTATAACACTTATCAATCTATAATTTGTCACTATATATATAGTTTAACGTACCAATAGGTGATAATACGTGCATTATAATCTTAATATCTCTCTAGCTAGACAGCAGCTACTTAGGAATGAATTTAAAATAAATTTAAAGTTCAGGTTGGTCTATATATACTTTTTAATATGAAGTAGGAAAGTAGGAAAGTAATTGACAAGCTGTATATATGTTACAGATATATATTCATATATTATATACATATGTACATACAAACTATACAATATATATTATATAATATATAGTATATATATAATTATATAGAAAAACAGGTATTAGCCAAGTAACGCCCCATTGCCACAATTAAAATTCATAAAGCATTGAATCCCTTTGTTATTTAAATATCACTCGCTCTAAATAGCTTGCATAATAAAAGAGAATAATAGACTGATCATGTGCGTGTATGCACACCCCTATTTTTATGTAGTGTATTCACAGTTTCAAGAATGCCAGAGAAGAAACTTATCATTAATTTATATTGATCAATATGTATACGCAGCGAAATTTATATATTTATTCAAATTTCTTATTATCCCAGGCGTAAGTAATTAATGTGAAAAGGACAAAAAAAAATAGATTCAAAATTTCAAATAAAGAAATATTTAAAGTTTATCCATAAATTTATTGTCATCTTCTTTTAATATGTAATATGTAGCATATACATATATATACATACATATACATATAAGTATGTATAATTTACCGATTGATCTAAGGAATTTCTTAAATAATTATCATTAATCACTTAATATGGAATTTATAAATTTATGATAAATTTAGAGTTAGAGTTTGCTTTTTATGTTTTTATGTTTTCTAATTCAATTATTGGTTTTTGTGGGTTCCTGGTGTAAACTTGGTGGAGAAATCCGGATCTAATGCTGTATCCGAGCATATACATATAACTTTTCCGTGTTTATGTAACTCTTATCTCTTTTTCATACAAAGCATATTCTTTCTCAATTAACTAATACTTTTTTCATACAAAGCATATTCTTTCTCATTTAACTAATTTTTTTTTTTTCATTGTAATTGTTGTTACTACTATGTTCACATCAAACACCTATTTATTACTATTTAGTTAAAGGAGTTATATGTGAATTTGTGGTGTTTGATATAACAATGTGTTATAGTTTCTTTGTCATCATACATACATACAATTTACACTTTTGTGTAAATGTTTCATAAAATTGGTACAGACACTAGCACCCATGGTTCGTTTTTCAAAAAGAAATTAATCAAATATATACCTGATATACAAATTATACAATAGATTAATTGTCTATATACATTACTTTCGCGCACACATCAAAATTAAAGTATATTAAAAATATAATTAAATTTATATATATAGAGCGAGAGAGCTGACAAGCAATTATATAATATATATTATTATGTCGGCTGTGCCCGTCTCTCCGTCATGATTATATATATTTATTATCTATATATTACGAAATGACAACATTTCAAATAAACTGATTATGTACTCTCAACAATACGGTCATGTGAAGTTTCCTGGGCACCCTAAAATATTATCTATTCCATATTGTTAGAAATTTAGATATAATATCTATTGAATATAGCTCTCGTATAATAACGTTCAATCTAATTAGGTTGGAACAAAAGTAGTAAATTACCATGTATATATATGATATAAACTTTCTTGTCATAGTTTTACTGGTAGATTCGCCATTTACTAATATAATATATGCTTAATCGGATGTGTCCGCGCGGGCGAAATCAGCACAAACTAGTTTACCCTTATATAATAAAAGTTAATATAGAAAAGTTCTATACACCGTAGATCTTTTTTCTTCTTTTTCTTTCAGTTAGTCACCTTACCTCATATTTTATGTAATCAATTTCATTTGATCTATTTCTTTAATTTCCCCACCATTCATTCGAATATAACTATATTCCTCGGTAATATACATGATACAATTGCCACTCGTCAAAGGCGTTAGCCAAAATCTTAAATATGAATATAAATTCCTCCTTAGTCTTTTTCTATTCACACACTATGCGATGCAACTTAAATACAAAGATAATTCTTGTCTTGTAATTTATATTTAATTACACCAAAGAGGTGACGTTAAAGGACTACATAACATTTAGTACGTAGGTAACCAATACACTTTCTCAGTGTTGAGATGCTCCCTACAGCTCTTATTGATCTATTCTCAATATCACATGTGAACTAACAGTATCGTTGATTTTGGTCTAATTATCCTGTCTCGATTTAGTAGAAGCACAATTTTTTTTGCCCATATTAACCTTTGAAAAAAAAAACTTTATTTCACAAAAGTAAAATCACCAATAATTAATTCTAAATTACAACAAATTAGAACTCCACTGCAGAACTTTAAAGTTAAATTACAATCCATATATAATTGATAACTCGTAACTATAATAATATATGTATAACTTCATTGACGTATCAGCACCTAAATTTTCAACTATATTGATAGGTGATTATATAATTTGTTTTAGACATCATCCGGCAGTGGGGCGCCTCGTTAACTAAAGTTGCGAGTGACATGCATTAGCTTACGTACACAATCAAATAATCGAGATTGATTTATAAATTATAAATTTTTAAATTTTTGGTTTTCCGAATAAAGATCTAATTGTAAGTTTTACACTATGCTGTTCTTGTATAAGCAGCTATTGGAGAGTGATTCTAGTCGTGAGTCAAGACTAGTTTGAGTCTTAATATATGATTTATAAAAGAAGTTTAAACTAAGGTATTTGTAATTTTTTTTTTTTGGCATTTTAATTTTTAAGCTTTTTCATGATATTTAAATATTAGTAAATTTTATCTTTTTTTACGAAATCATAAACGTAATAAAATTTCTCAAACATTTTTGATTTTCCAACATAGTAAAGTAGTACATATTACACCCCAATAAACTTTAAATTAGTCATTAGAACTATGTTTTCTTGATGTTGAAAATTTGAAAGTTCAAAACAGAACTTCAAAGAATGATCCTTATTTCAAATTTGTTGTTGTCGCACGACAAGGTTGAAGGAATTACATGCCCACATCTGCCTTACTTTCAAGTTTCAATGAACTATAAAATGACTTTACAACTAAGCATTTTACCAATGTTCACTTGAAACTAATATTATGCAAAATTTCTTTTTCAACTAAAAGACAAGTGTGAATATCTTACATATGAAATTTATTTTTTAAATTCAAGTCTATAAAATAATGGCTACAATTATTCAACTAACAATCTATTATACACCTTTTAACAAGGTCATAACTTGCCCATTGAACGGCCATAGAAGGCATTATTTTCCACATATTAGCACCCCAACCTTTATATAAACCTTTATAACCTTCATATTTCACTATTTGAGACAAAGCGTCGTACATTGAAGAGTATTGGAAACCCATTTGTCCACCACTTAAAGATGCAACCTGAAATCTTCTTCTCAAGATATCCATTGGATATATAAGTGTTTGTCCTATTGCACCACTAACTGCTCCTAAAACTAGTGCGACTATTGTATTATTTTGATATTTTTCTGGGAAACTTTCTTTTAAATTTTCATAAATTGTAAAGTTCAATGCAATATAAGGTGCAACCCCCAGTGATGTCGGTAGTAAACCACGATATAATGCAAGTGTACCCCCTTCAGTCTTATATATATTTTTCATACAAGCCATCATTCCAGGCGGCTTTCCTGTTTCAACTGCTGTTGAATTCGAAACATCTTCCAAGTTTTTCAATGATTTTGCAGTTTGAACAGAAAGTCTAGTTTTTACTAAATCCATTGGATATGTGACCAATACAGATGAGAACCCAGCTATCGAGCCAGCCAATAACTTACTACCAGTTTTCAATTTCCCATCTACTGGATCTTTTAAAACATCCTTCAGTTTTTGATAAACTGCATACTGAACTGCAGAATAAGGAAAAACTCTAATACAATTGATACCATTTCCCCTATATAAACCTTTATACCCTTCTTCCAGCCATATTTGGTATATTGTTCTTAAAGTTCCTTTATTATATGATGATGTTGAACCTTGTACCTGATACAAGACCTTAACTCTCTCCATGGGAGAGACTGTAGTTCTAGATAATGCACCTGCTATACCACCACTGAGCAAAGAGAGGGTTGGTTCTTGTTTAAAAAATTGAATTATCTTATTAGGTTCATTATTATGACTTTGAATATTATGTGTGGTTGATGCCATGCCGATATTATAGTATCGATTTTAGTATATGTGTTAAATTGACCAAGATGATAAAGGTTAAGAATGGAAATGAAGATTATTAATTGGTGTATATGAGGTTGAGTGAGTTATTAATATGCTATATTTTACAGTAGACTTTCATAATATAAAGTCAAAGATGTGAAGCTTTAGAATTCAATAGTGACTGATTTGTATACTATTAACAATAAACCGTTTGTATCTGACAAACAAAGACGAAAAAAAAAGAAATAATACCTTTTAGATACTATAACTTTTCTTTTTCCACGATTTCAAATTTACGTTTCTTTAATTTTTAACCGACAAATTAGAAAAACAAAAAAAAAAAATTAAAACACACATAAAAAATTGATTACTGTGTGCCCGATGCGAAAGCGAAATAACTCGTACTGAGCAGCTATAGAATTTACATATAGTACAGGCACGTATGACAGTAAATATCGGTCGCACGTACCCTCTCCGGGGGCGCGAAAATCGATTCTGTGGGTATATATAACTAAACCTCCTTCTATGGTGTACTCGAGGAAGAATATATATGCTAAAATCTGCTCTAGTTACGGATATAATCACAAGCATGTATACATCATAACATATACTGTATCCGTTCACTCCAGCAATGCAAAAAATTATAAATAGAGTCATGACAGACCGCTATATTATTTACTCTGTAGATACAATTTATAGTGGTATTGCGTAAGTCATCGCCGTATATAGGCCTCGGTGTTAAATATAAATCACTGCCCAATTAACAACAAATCCTATAATATGGTGGAAATCTAGAAATGTAGTTCCTCAGTTACTAAAAAATAGTATACAAATCAAACCATCTTTCCAGTTTATCATACAAAACTTGTACTCTAATATATACGTACACGTACTGACAAAAAGTACTTGCAATGACTAAAATTAATGTACTTATAGCATTGTGGGGAAGTTTTTTTTTAAAAAAAAACTGACAAATGATTACGTAACTATATAATATTATCGCGCCATGATTAATGCTGCTTATGAAACATAAATTAGTAGACTGAATCAGTACACATACGTGGTGGTACAAATGGCCGGGGGGATAAACTATAGCGCGTGGAGTAGTGGCCGAGACTCTTCCCCCATGGATATATATCGCTTGCATGGCGTTTAGCTATATTGAGCCGTAATATAAATTATCGATTAGCTATAGGTAGTAGGTAGTACTGCCTGTTTACGGCTGTTGTGTAATCTATATATAATGCAATTACCGGCAATAGTTCATATATATATACACATGGTACAGTAGGTAGGCTTGTTATATATGATATATGATATATATAACTATTTAAAGTATATATAAAAGTCAATTACAAATACAGTAAAGAAAATTATACATTAGTTTATTTAGGAATAAGTTAAATTTTATTTTCTATTTTTTTAGTTTTTTTATTTTTGATTCAACCCGGTCGGTAGACAGACAGATAGTATACTATACATATATAATATAAGATTCATAGCACATTAAATGCTTATAGTATAACTTTAACTATTATTCAAGTGAATTTCAATTGTTACTTTGACATTTTATAACAACATATATTACCACTTCAATCGTATATTTAGACCCCTACAAGCCCCATTTTCATTGTGTACTACCAGCAACCCCAGTTTTATTAAAGATATATATTTAATCGATAGTTTTGAAGAATGGAACAGATTGAGGTTGAACTTGAACTAGACTTTGATCTGGAGTTTGAACTTGATGATATAAGAGATCAACGGTATCTTAGTATACTAAGATCGTTTGATGATGAGTTTTTAGGTATAAATGGTGATCTGTATGAATTAGATAACGATTTCTTTGAATTTATATATTCCTCGTTGCATAATCTTGACTGTGAATTCCATACAAAATATGAAGTTAGGAATATTATGACTAATTATCAGAGAAGAAAATCAATACTAGAGGGTTCAGAGAATACAATTGACTCTAAATTATTAAATTCTTTCAATGCGAATACTGATGATTATACACGTGGTGATGTTCGAAAATCACCCGAATCTAGTATGGATATTCAAGGTTTGATATGGGATGATACCTACCAACGATTAAAAGTGATAAATCAAAGAATGAAGATGTTCAAAAGTTATACACACTTATCGAATTCAATGAATCTAGCTCAAAATGATTCATGCTCTCGACTAAGACAAATTAACACCACAATTTATGAATTTCAAAATTTCTTCTCCTTACCTAAACCTAAATTGGTTCATTTCCAATTAAGAAACTTAGTTACCAGTATGAATGAGAATGAAATATATTACTCTACAGAAAATGAAACAACACATAATTTTGAAATTGTCAAGTTGGAAAAAAATCAAAATATACCCAAACTAAATACTCTCGTGAGCTTCAAAGAATATTTTAAAATTTCCACACTGTCTAGTAACTTGACATTATTATCAGCTGGGTCATTCAATGGTGACTTATTAGTATACTACCCATTGACTGGTTCCAAACAATTTATCAATTTAACAGATGATAAAAATGGGATAACAAATTATATATTAGCATCTCACGCTGATCCTTCAAATGATTTGGTGATAGCTTCAAATGACAAATACCTAAGATCTTACAATCCACATACGAATAAAGTTACCGCCTCGAAAAAACTCAGTTATCCAATCAACTGTATCGCTGAAAATCCACAGAACCCTAATGAACTACTATTAGTAGGAGACTCACAGTCTTCGATAATTATAGACCGTAGAATTGGTTATAGTTCATCAGCTGTTGAATCTTTTGAACATCATTATGATTTTTCATTCTCTTGTGATTGGAACAGCGATAATTTAATTGCAACAGGAAATCAAGATGGGTCTATAAGGCTATACGATAGAAGAAATTTAGATCAATCTTTATTGAATATATCGGGATTTTTCAGTGGGGCAGTGAGAAACATTAAATTTAATAATAAAAATATAACGTGTAATGGAAGAAACAGCAGGACTAATATCTTGTCATTTGCAGAATCCATAGACAATGTGTATTTGCTAGACTTAGACTATTCGTTATCACGTACCCAAATTCATGCACCTTCGTTAGAGCCACATATGTCCAGAGCACCATATTCTCACAGATACCATTCAGATAACGAATTGAGATATCAGAATATAAATTTCTTTGGTAAAGTGACTGGATTATGCTTTAACGATAGCGACGATGAGTTTAATGAATTATTAACAATTGGTATCAGTGATAATTCACTTGGAGGTATATTACAATTCAAATATCATGATTTCAGTAATTCTTTAATTCCTATTGGTACTAACGACGCCACTGACATTAGTTTAACTAGCAACTTGGAATGGCTATGAAAGAACGCTACATATATATATATATATATATATATATATTACAATTAATCTCAACTATCCAGTAAAAGTTAAACATATATAAGGTCAACTTAGAAATCCGGACATAATTTTTAAGTTGATTAGTAATTAATTAGAGTTTTAGGTTACTATGAAAAAAAGTTTCGAATAGATGAAATTTGATTATATTTGACAATATATAACTTTAGTAGAGATAGATATATCCCTTTTTTGTATTATAAAGTTTAGAGCACGTAATCTCTAGATTGGTAAAACCATTGCAAAAGCCGATATCTCACGATATATATATATATATATATATTAGGCAACGACAGAACCACCATTGACCTTCTTACCAGTTTTACTAATAGCCTTTAAAACTGTATCATAATCTAAGTCTTTTTCAGTTTGCACATCAACGGTTTGGGCATCCAATGAAATATCCACTTTTTTCACGCCTGGTAACTTACTCAACACTCTGTTAACTGCATTTGAACAACCTGAACATGACATGGTAACGTCGAAATGATACTTATGATCTGACATTTTATTTAAAATTGTGATTATTCTTCCTGTTAGAAATAGTGATGACAGTGATGTCTAGGGTACAGTATTTGAAAAGAATCTGAAATTCAATGATTCTGATAATTTGGGGAAGCTTTGAAGTATTTATATGCTCGTTCTCATATGTGGATCTCTCAGGCCGGAGTTATTTTAGCTATAAGAAAAAAAAAAATAAAAAAATAGAAACAGAAAATAGTGTGATTATATAATTTTTAATCAAGATATATGTATAAATACATACGATATGTGTATGTATATTTAGTATGTATGTGAAATGATAGTTAATTGCATCTTTTCAGCTGATCAATCTACAAATCTCTTGGTATATATTAAATTGTTCAATTAATTGTCCTACCTGGGAATGGAATCAAAAAAATGTTTTTTCAACTTTAAATCTTCGGAGAATAGATCTATTACGCTTGTGATTAAGTTGTACTCAGAGAAGTATCCAATAACGACATCAAAATTCCTCAAGTTATGTACCGGTGATGATACCGAGAATAAATTATCATATAAGAAATCTCTCATTACTAGAATTGTATCTCCAGAGTTTATAATTCAAGCAGGCAAAATAACTAAAAGATCTACTAAAACATTGAATGATAGTTCTACAATAGATTCATTTGTGAATGAAAATGAGTACAATAATTATATAGATAAGAAGAATCAACAACATAAATTTGACAAACCTGGGCAATTATGCCTTGTAAGTTATCCGAATTATGGATCTGTTGAGGATGAAACAATACAGTCCAAGACTGAATTTTTCATAACTTTACAAAACTTGTCTCAATTTACTGAAGAAGAGGAAGGTCAAGACGTTAAATTGGGTAACTACATGATAATAGGAGAGTTATACTATCCATACCAACTCTCGAAATTAACTAAATGGGCTAATGAAATTGAAGTTAATCAATATGACGAACCGGTGTATAACTGTTGGATTGACAGATGTGGTGAATTGACTCGTAAAAATCAAAATAAAACTTTAGAGCAACCAATTGAGAATGAAACTACAATACTGAAGCCAAATATAGGCGAGGTTAATGCGTTTGAAGCTCTATACGGAAAGAAATTGTCTCATGGCAAGAAAAAGACCAAGTAAGCATATATATATATATGTATATATAATCTAGGCCAAAGGCATACTACAATATAGAAAAATTAAAGGGTATTTAAAGATGTACAAGAGATTATGACCGAGAGATTCAAAGCTTTGCTCGTCAACCGGAGATACACTCTTGAGGTAAAATTAGATCTAACATCCATTATAACAAAGAAAAAGAAGCACTAGGAAACTCTAGTGACGTATAAGAAATCAATTCATATTAAAAGCGGGTGAGGCGATTAGTATACTTAGATATTCAAATAAACACCTCTTTAACTGAAATTTCCAGCTTTCAAACCAAACTTATTGAATAAAGTACAGTGACGCCAAAAAATGGATGATTAGAAAAGGAAATTTTGAAAAAAAAAGGGGAAAAAAGAAATGAGAGAAAATTGTAATAAGGAAAGAAGAAACTATTTTTATATAAAAGAGAAAACAACGGACAATCCATCACTCACTCACTCACTCACTCACTCACTCACTCACTCACTCACTCACTCACTTACTTACTCACTCACTACAAATTGTCATAAATTTTACTAAAAATTTTCTTTTTAGCTTTTTGCAGAGAAAATTTTTTCTTCTCCTTTTGCGTGTACGTACGTTTTATTCCAAAAATAAATAAAATATTACATAATACAGCGCCTCAAAAGTATTTATAAGAAATTATGTAATAATTACTTACCCATATATAAATTTTATAAAAACCCCCGAAGATCAATAATTCAACTCTTAAATTAATTACATAATACGTCTTGTATTTTTGTGAGCTGTGCGTACGTACACGTACGTGTAACGCGTACGTATATCTAGTAGGGCCTACTATTTTGTCTTAATGCACTCTGCTTATATAATTTTATGTGTACTCGAGTTCGTTCCGTGTTCCCATATAATTTTTAAAATTGTTTTATATACACAGGAGTCTCATGCAGTCAGCTAGCTGAGCATGATCCGGCTAGAGGATATATATATATATATTATATATATTTAAATCCCGGGTAAACTATTTGTACTAATACTTATATATATCAATATTTGTAATTGATATCAAGGGATTGTGTATTGACATAATACTCGATACTATATGTCATTTTGTTATATAATTGTTTCAACGAGTAGTGTATAAGTGTATTACTACTCTGCCCCCTTCCTCTAGATATAAAATTTATTATTTTTAGTTAAAAATTGTAAAGTTAAGCCGGCGGCCGCACTACTCAGGCGGATGGTGCCCAAATATATAAATAATTAAAAGGAGACC
>JAJLSX010000064.1:35978-73477 GCA_030567815.1 Ogataea piceae | reverse complement strand
ACCATGGAGTGGTGATAGAGGTGGTGGCTTCTGGCACAATCTTTTCAACAATCGAGCTGGTGGTAGTGATAGAGCCACTAGTGATGGTAGTAACAATGGTGGTGGTACTTGTGGATGGGATAGTCCAGTAGGAGGTAGTAGTTGATAATGGAGATGTATATTTGGATGATGGCACTTCAACAACATCGACTTCAACTGGGATTGTCATACCATCTGAAACAGTAAATGATGAGGTAGTGTAGGTGCTGGTGTATGATTTGGACCATGGGGTGGTGATGGTGGTAGTATCTTCTGGCACAATTTTCTCAACGATCGAGCTGGTAGTAGTGATAGAACCACTAGTGATGGTAGTAACAATAGTTGTGGTGCTTGTGGATGGTATAGTCCAGTATGAGGTGGTAGTCGAAAGAGGTGGGATGTATTTAGAGGATGGGATCTCAACAACATCAACATCAACTGGGATTGTCATACCATCTGAAACAGTAAATGATGAGGTAGTGTAGGTGCTGGTGTATGATTTGGACCATGGGGTGGTGATGGTGGTAGTATCTTCTGGCACAATTTTCTCAACAATCGAGCTGGTAGTAGTGATAGAACCACTAGTGATGGTAGTAACAATAGTGGTGGTACTTGTGGATGGGATGGTCCAGTAGGAGGTGGTGGTGGAAAGAGGTTGGGTGTATTTAGAAGAAGGAACTTCAACAACATCAACCTCAACTGGGATTGTCATACCATCTGAAACAGTAAATGATGAGGTTGTGTAGGTGCTGGTGTAGGAATTCGACCAAGGGGTGGTGATGGTGGTAGTATCTTCTGGCACAATTTTCTCAACAATCGAGCTGGTAGTAGTGATAGAACCACTAGTGATGGTAGTAACAATAGTGGTGGTGCTTGTGGATGGGATGGTCCAGTAGGAGGTGGTGGTGGAAAGAGGTTGGGTGTATTTAGAAGAAGGAACTTCAACAACATCAACCTCAACTGGGATTGTCATACCATCTGAAACAGTAAATGATGAGGTTGTGTAGGTGCTGGTGTAGGAATTCGACCAAGGGGTGGTGATGGTGGTAGTGTCTTCTGGCACAATTTTCTCAACAATCGAGCTGGTAGTAGTGATAGAGCCACTAGTGATGGTAGTAACAATGGTGGTGGTGCTTGTGGATGGTATAGTCCAGTAGGAGGTAGTAGTCGAAAGAGGTGGGATGTATTTCGAGGATGGGATCTCAATAACATCAACCTCAACTGGTAATGTTAGTCCTCCTGATGTAGTTGTAGAAACTGTAGTGTAAGTACTGGTAAAAGTACCTGTCCAGGGAGTTGTTATGGTGATTGTTTCATAGGGCACTTTAACAACAATCTCAGAACTAACATAAGTTGTTTCAGATGATGTTATAGTGGTTTCACTGGTGAATGTAGTTGTGAAGCTACTATTCCAAGGTATGGTTGTTGTGCCAATTTGAGGGGATGAAGAGCTAGACTTGGAGCCTGGTGTTTCAACAACAATAACCTCAATTGGAATTGTAGCTGTATCAGATATTGTTTCAGATGCTGTTGTATATGTGCTTGTGAAAGTTCCTGTCCATGGAATGGTGGTAGTGATTGTTTGTTCTGGAGTATTAACAACTACCTCTGAACTGGTAATAGTTGAAGATCCCGTGGTGTAAGTTGTAACGGAGGTGGTAGTGGAAGTATATGTTTTGCTCCATGGAACAGTAGTTGTACTCAAACCAAGAGGGGAGGAACTAGACTTGGAGCTTGGTGTTTCAATAACAATAACCTCAATTGGAATTGTAGCTGAATCAGATATTGTTTCAGATGCTGTCGTATATGTGCTTGTGAAAGTTCCTGTCCATGGAATGGTGGTAGTGATTGTTTGTTCTGGAGTTTCAATGACTACTACCTCAATAGCAGAACTGATATTGGCAGAAATGACGATTGACTGGGTTGTGTAAGTGCTGGTAAACGTTCCAGTCCATGGTATGGTAGTAGTAGTAACAGATTCTGGTGTTTCGATAACAACAAGATCAATTTCTGTAGTTCTAGAACCCGATGTAATAGTCGATTTTGTTGTAAATGTTGTTGTACCGTTTTCTGTCCATGGTTTGGTTGTTGTGGTTGTTGAGTGCAAGGACACTGTAGTAGATGAACATGCATCCACATCAGACCCTTTATCCTTAATTTGAAAAACGTAATTCTTAAAGTTGGTGATTGATATACCACTAGGTGTTTCTACTCTAAAATTCAAAATTGCATAATAATCTTCGATATTGATATAGACAATTCTCATTGGGTAGTATATTCCTTTCTCTAGATACACATATGCAAGATCTGAAACCGCTGAGCCTTTATATTCTTTTGTGATATACATAATTGCAGATTTTTGAGATTCATCTGGTAGAGATGCTGGATGACAGCACCCATATGCCCCATCTCCAAGCCAAACCATCGCACCATCATCAACTCTTGTCAAATGGAATGTATAAATACCAGTTTGAGGGGCTAGTAGACATTTGTTAGTATTAAATAAAATATAACAAAGATATAATTGCATAGTGTTGTTATGGAATACATACCTAAGAAATAACCTTCTAAAGCAACTGTAAAACTTGCCAAGTCAAATTTTGCTTTACCATAAAACAAAGTGCTGGTTTTTGTAGCGTCAAAAGAATGGGAGAATGCCGGATTCAAAACATTTGTTGCAGATGTTTTGACCCCACCAGAGGTGTATCCATTTGCAAAATATGATGATTTAGAAAACAATACAGAATTCCCGTACGGATAATTATAGAAATAAGCATTGAATCCAGGTGTAGTAACTACATCTGCTCCAAAGTAACACCCTATAGAATAATATCTTGTACCTCCAAACTTATCTGCTTTTATCTCATGCAGCAACAAGAGAAAAAATCCTAGAATTGATATAATGGAAATGGACATCGTAACCTAGTAAGTATTTCTGCGCTTTGATTGGTGTAAGATAGTTAACTTTTTTAACTAAAATTTGAAATTCATCTATAAGGATCTGTTGAAGTATTTATACCTAAAATTGATCATTCTTTCTTTGAAAACTTTAAGTGCTTTTTGTATCAAATGTGGGCAGAAAAAAAAACAGACACTCTTTAAACTAGAAAAGATTATTATCATCCGATAGAGATGTAATTTCAAAAGGTTAATGAAAATAAAATTTAATGCAGAGAAAAAGTCGCGAACCTCTTTGAGGTATTTTTTTTTTCTTGTAACTAAATGTGATATTTTTGTTTTTTTCGTAAGATGAAATTCATCTATTTATCAATAAGCTGATTTTGTAAAGATTTGTGGCAAACTATCTATCTAAAAACTATCATGGACGGGTTATAAGTGAGTTCAAAAGTTTCAGTTATCTGTTATACACAAAACAAATTCGGCTGTAAGTGAATTTTTACTAGTAAACATGCTTTTACTCAAAAAAATCACATTGATCATTCATCTAAGAATAAACATTTAGACACAATATAAAGATATTTAATCAGTAAAAGACTTTCAAATAACTATACACAAATAACTATACACAAATAACTATACACAAATAACTATACACAAATACCAACATTTTTGAATTCGTCGAGTCATCAGAGAGAGATTATATAGTTACATTTTTTATACTTTTAGTGCAATTGGCCTTTTATGAGGTTAATGAAAGTATGATAAATTATAGATACTTTGCTTTGTAATATTAATGAATAAAAGAGCCCACTCTATCATAGAATTAGTTTACACACTTCAAACTGAAGCTCTAGAAATTGTGTATAAGTTTTAAATAGGTAAAGAGAGCATATGCTATGTAGTTTTTGATGTTTGCTGTTTAGGTAGTATTGTGCTCCTTATATTATTATATATTATTGATTTAATAGTCTCAAAGAGTTTTGATTTTGTGGAGTTTATCCAACATGATAATATTTACTGTTAGTTAATTTTTTCTTTTTTTTTTTCTTGTTGGATTGTCTTTACTAGAAACATCTAACAGAAGGTAAACGTCGTGTTTAATATCCTAGTGTGTAAGAAGTCATTCTTACAAGTTAGTCATCGTAAAGTATGAAACTGGTTCCTTATTTTGTGGTATCTATATAGGCCATCTTTTTAGTTAAATCGCATTCTATTTGTAAATAGTTTCTTCACAATTTGTTGAAAATCAAAAATAACAACACAAAACAGTCTTATAAAGTTTCTAGGAGATAACCAGATACCTTAAATACAGAAAGGAGAAATAACTTGGCCTTAGATATTGTTAAAATGCAAATGATTATAGTGTACGGAAAGTTAAGTTTGTAATATAACATTCCTTAAGGTTTTACTTTTGCCGATTGCATCTACTTTGTCTGGCCTTTGATGTTATCTTTGACTTTGCTAGTTACTTTTACCGTTATCATTACTATTCCTTTTACCATTGCCGTTGTCTTTGCTTTTACCGTTAATTTATGGCTCTGTCTTTGCCTTTTGGCATACATTTGACTTAAACTGTACCTTTGTATTTGCATCGGGCTTAAACCGATTAGTTTATTTGAATCTTTGCTACACACTTGATAATATTCTTTTCTTCAATAAAGTAAAGTTGATAAAATATTTTTCCTCCGAAACAAAACACCATTGCTTACTTTTCTAAATAGACACTAATTCTGGGAGATACTTCCTTTTTGGTTACAGAGGCGCAGAGTTACCTCCACAAAATGAACTTAATGATATACCTTCCAATTTACACAAATTGCGTTCTCTATTGTATCTAATTGTCTCAAACCAAGATAATATAGATAGTATAAAAAATTAAAATACTTGTTATTGGGTTGAGGGATTTATGTTTCTTTAGGATGTATCTTATAATTATTACTCCTTTTTATTTTTTCCCTTCTCTATTCTTATTATCTTTTTTTTCTTTGAATATCTTTTAATTCAACAGATCGCCTCTAACTGTGGAGTGATAATTTTTATCCCTTTGATTGCTGTCCAATACATTCTAGACAATTTCAAGTGTTTTTTTTTTTTAGGGAAGATTAATTCCCTCTCCACAAAATCAATCAGGAATTGAGGTTTTTCTGTGAACTTTTACTTAAATGGTAATTTCCCTTTCTGGGATAGCTTTTTTAGTTATTTATAAATTCAATATACTTATTCGTCAAATTTGATTCAAAGGCCCACAAAAAAATGCCTCAAAGCAATTGTGTTTTGAGAATTATTAAAATTATTATAACAAAAAGGTATTTACAGTAGATAAAATAAGGTTATCGTTTTTGAAAATGAAATTTGTCTTGGTGTGTCATTACCATTAAAGAAATGCTGCCTATCACCAGTCGTTTTTTAAAGAATTGTTTGTATATAGCGTGTAGTATATACCATCGGTTACACGATTTTCATTTTTTTTATAACCAAACAAGCCTTATATTAAAGAGTTTGTCTAGAATTGAAATTAGTTACAAAGCGTGTATGATACTGTGATTTGGAAATTTCAGATTCTATTAGATATTCTTTCTCTACCATAATCTTCATACCCCCTAAATTGTTTTAACTAAATATTTATAGAGTTGATTATCGCTTTTTATTTCTTTTCTTCGATTGCTCATATTGAACAAAGAAACTTGCTCTCTATTATGTTGAATCTTGGATGATATATGTTAGTTATATATATATATATGACTGAAACGGAAATACTGGGCAATTGGGTTAGTATAATATTCTAAATTACAAACTGAGGCTTCTCAATAGGATCATAATGTTTAAAAAGATAATTATCAGAAAAGTCTCTCTAGTGTTTTCTTGTTTTCTTCAATTTTTTCAAAATAAAATACACTGAGATAGAATTACTAGCATTATGTCTATCTTTAATATCATAGCATGCTAATTATCAATAGCATATTCAATACTCCTTTATAAACTAACTTATTGATAATGCACCATCAGAATTTTTGACGCTTTATAGAATAAAACATTCACCATTTTATTTATGTGCTTGAGATATATTTGAAAAAAAATACATACGATTAGTTCATCCTTATGTTTATGTGAGTATTATCATTTACTTTAAATACTAAGGGGGTTAAAATTATAGAGCATATCTGAATCCAGTGTTTTCTCTATTTGCCAAATATTTGAGTGTTTTCTCTTCTGTGACACCTTCAAAAACACCATATAATTTATCTCTACGACTGCAAATCTGTAAAATATTCTAATGGCCATCATAGCACTATAACTGATATTCAAACCAATATTACCCCTCTTATACTTTGGAGCTTAATCAATATAAAAGATGCTAGTATCAGTAATGTTACCAGCAGAATATAATATAAACGATAACCCATTTTCACTCTGTAAGTTTGGATTATTTAATAAGAACTTCTAAGGGAATGGAATAAATGATGAATTGCAAATCTTCGAGAATGGAACTCGCAAGTTTGATTAATCAAGCAGATATTGAAACAAACGATGAATCATGGTTAGTGAAAGAATTTGACCATGATTTCAATGTGGTTATTATTTATTCTGGTAAGAGAATCTCTGGAATAGTAGTAACATAAGCCATAGAACCTGTAGTAATGTTAGTAACCAGACTACTGGTAGAGGTATAGAAGTTTGGTCAGTAACTGGTAGCTGTTGTACTAGGAGCTGTGTATTGTGACGGTGGCATTTCAACAACAACCAAGTTAACTGGGATAGTTGTTGAGCCAGAGTTTATTTCAGATTGAGTGGTGTAGGTTCTTGGGTAGGTATTTGACCAAACAACGGACGTTACGATTGTTGATTCAGTAACAAGGACATCAGAAACAGTAGTCAAATAAGTCATAGAACCTAATATTAACATTATAACCAGTTTAACCTTCAAGTTTGTAGTATTGTACACTCTACCAAAGTAAAATGCACATACTGCATAAAATATCCCCCCCCTTGTAGGGTGAAATCACGCGAAGTATTGTTGCTTTCTGAGACAGTACCCCCTGGTAAGAAGAAACCATTTGAAGTATTATCCTTGTATTCATATGGTTATGAAGCATCGTCGAGAATATAGTTAATAGAACTTTGATGTAGATCGTAGGGTGATTAGATTTATCAAAGACCTAGTTAGTCAGATATCTTTATTTCCTTAATTGTCCTTTAAATCAAAAGTTCTCAATTTTGATCAATCTTGTAATCGAATCTTGTTTCTCAAGAGTCAAGTTTATAATAATCAGGGTTGTCGATTAACACGGCCAACCTATGCAGAGTTGTAATCAGGCTGGGATATTGTAAATCCCTGTCTATCGTATTTTAAATGAGGGCAAACTTCAAAAAATAAATAGCTCCAATAGATATTAATATTCTTGGGAGTCCAGGGATGTCATTTTCCTATTTTGAAAACGATTTATAAGAGAATAAGATATGTTCCTATATCAAACAGACTTTCCGTCCAAGGAGTTATAATAGTTGATAATGGTTAGGTGTATTTAGATGAAAGAACTTTGATAACTTCCACCTCTACTGTGACTGTCATACCACTTGATACAGTGAAAAATGAGGTCTTGTAAGTCCCCAGATGTTTTTGAAAAAGCTAGAAAAATCAAGGTGTGGAACAAATCTGCAACTAAGATGAAGCAACTCAGAGTAGACTTTATACTGAAATTATATTACTCTAAGAGTCTAAAAACAGAATTACATTCTTATACCCATGGATGCTAAATGATAGACTTATTTTTCTCCCATTAATGTTTTTGGCGCACTCATTTTTTTGGTTTTTGAGAATATTCCTTTTTAGGGATTCTTTAGTGCACTTTTGGGACAACGGTTTAGGATTTTTTTGCAGAGCAGACTCCGCAGAGTTCTTGGGACATTTGGTTTTTTTACCAGGTACCTTTCATAGTTATTTTTTTTTCTTTTTTTGCACTTCTTTGTGTTTTCTATTTGATACAGTTTGGATCCATCTCTTTTTTTAACTCAGTTTTATTGCTCATTTAAATAAACTTAAATAATACTGATATTCATGAATTTAAAATTCTAAAGAGCATTTTAAATTTTAATAAAATGATACATTATCATATTTGTATTATAACATCTAAACCTAAAGTTGAATAAACAAACAACATAGCTCATTTAGTATTAATCATGCCCCTCGGAATTTTTGTAATTTATGACTGCCCAAGTTTGTTTGAGAAAGTGTGAAAAGTCAAGATGGTATATAATATAAATAACAAAGTCTTAAGTTGCAAATCTGATTTAAAGTGATTTCAGATTTTTAAAGTACAAAAATGTAGTACTAAAAGGTTTCTGTAGTATTATTAACTTTACTCAAATATTATTTATAAATTTAAATTATTTTCTAATCAGATTTTTAACCAAATTAGTTTTTTATAAATCATATTCATTTGGGAAAACTAGTTATAATGGTATTGTTAAAATGTTTTTGAACTTAGTCCATAGATAGTCTCAATTGTTTTTTTAGTCGAGTAATTACCTGTTTGTTTGGTAAGAGGAGAAGGACTGTATTCAAGGCAATAGCAACCACCAATTTGGCCTAGGATAACCCAAATCGTACTTGGTAATCGAAACACTTTACAATCAAACTAAAGATCAAATACATATAAAATATTACAACTTGGAAAAATCGCAGTAATAATAAATCTACTCTGTTAAAACTATGTGTAACTATACTGGAATAAAATTTCTTATTTAAGATTCAATAATTTTGGAAGTATCTTTGCTCTTCAATGAAGAAGCATCTTTGATCAAATCGCCCTTCTTCGGAACTCTACCCCACCAATAGAAGAAAACAACAAAGAAAATATTGATGACAATGTAGCTACTGAAAATTGCCCAATTTCTCCATCTCTTGTGGAATTTGATATTCAAAGAATCTAAAAATGTATTAGTATTACTGAGAGAACAGAATTTACATTTATCAGTTGCAGCTGAGTCCAATAAATAACCACCAGAAGTCTTAATGTAGTCAGACATATATATATCACATGCTTCACCATTTGGTGGAGGGAAAACAACAAGCTCCTTTTCAGAGCAAACAACTTCAGAATTACCAACACAGGCACTTAGCACAGCAGACTTTCAGTAGGTTAGAGGAGAACATCTGTACATGAAAGACCAGAAGCCTGTTGGTTTAACCATACTACCACTGAAATTTAGGGAAAAGGTAAACAATAAATTGGATAAGTTGATACCATTGTCGGTAAGATCAAAAGCAGCAATACATACCTGACCAAAAGTACCGGAATAAACATAGAAAGAAAATAGAGAAAGCCAAATAAGAGCACCTCTTTCGTGTAATTGATTTTAAATGGAAACACTAGTGTGACTACCAATAGGATAGTACCAACATAGAAATGAACTTGTTCCACAGAGTGAATTCCATGGAATTTCTGCAGTTATTTGAGCCAATACAAACACAACCCAAGAGAAAGTCTTTGAAGGTCTTTCTCTAACTTCATATAAAGATCTTTGATCAACAAAATGAGGAGCCATTTGCTGAATTAATTTTAACAATGGAATACAAAGCATGAAGGTGGACAACATTTGATTTTGTAAACCTTGCTTAGAGTTATTGGCTTTGAAGAAAGATAACCCATTAAATAAAGATGAAAACGTAGTTAGAAACATTTTTGACCAGATGTATTTTGGTGTTCTGAAATATTGTTGCAGAACTCTCTTAGTGACTAAGATATGTTGATAGTATAATGAGGTAGCAAATTCAGTGTGTGATTTCTTGCTATCAGAAATTGGAATACTGGCTAATTCATGTTCCATTCTCATCAATTCATCTCTAACAACTTGTCTTTCGGGAGAGTCTAACCAAACTTGATGGTAGTCGTATTTAGCATGGGACCCAGGAGCAGCACCAATAACTTCCAACATCCATTCAGCAGGGTTGGCTTAGGGAGGACACGGATCAGCATCATTAGCTTCAAAGTGATCAGTCAAGGGCTCACATATCGTTTAGTATCAACAATATCTGATTTCACAGTAATTGAATCGGTAGACATATTTAATATAATTGATTTACTTTTGCCATAAGATATCAAGATAAGAAAGAGGAAAATGGTAAATATACACAATGAGAAAACTAAGTATTCTTTTTATATTTATTAGAGGACAGAAGAACCAAAAAAACTAAAAAAAGGAAGAGGGAAATAAGAGACACCTATCTCACAAGAATAAACTTTTTGCCAGAATATTTAAGAGATTAAATACATTTATTACATTTGAAGCCAAATACTACAACCTTCAATGCCCCCACCTTCCTACTTTAACCTAATTTCACCTCAGAAAAACTAATTATATAAATGTTAAACAGGGACGTTGAAATGGGAGCATGTAAAAAGCATTGGAAAATCTCGTATTCGTATATGAATGTTTCCGGAGAAGTCAATTTCCGGTCAGCCTCCCGCTTATTATAGCGGGTAAATAATTGGCACATACTGTAGTTACAATTCTGAAATTTACTGTTTATCTTGAGTTATGAATATTATTTCACTACAAGTCGAATGTCTCAAGTATTAAGTAAATATAAAAATGATAAATCTGGATTACGTTTTATGAATCCCTCCGTGCTTTGATGCACAAAATACTCAATGTTTATGTCTATTTTACTTTCTTATACAAATTTTTAACGTTAAATCGAGTGGATTATGAATTCACAGTTCAAAGTGACTTCATTTTGTTTGAATCTAATTTTGGGAAAATTTAAAACTTCTGTATAGACAAGCATTCAAAGAAACAAACCTTTATCTGAAACTAACAGCTTCGTACAGTGCAGTATAGCACGCAGTGTTCAATTTACTCGAACCGGTCTGTATAGTCTGTACACAACGTACAATTATACGTACAGACGTAAAATGCAGACCACTGGCGTGTGTACACGTACTCTCACCCAAACTAGACACGTGATCCTCGTATTGGTACAGCGAATCTCGGAATTCGGAGGGAAATTATATAATTTTTGGTATCATTGGTAATTTGATAAGTAAATATGTCCAAAATGATATTTTAATATTTTACTCCTCTAATCAGTAAGATTTATTCTGTTATATATACCTTATTTGTTTGTTCTAGTACTTAACTTTACCACATATCCAAGGACTTATCATAACTAAGGTGGAAACTTTTATACAATAAATACATGTTTTGTATTGTGGCCCTATTGTTTTTTTCTATCTTATGGAATGTTTATTTTTATTTTTTTGGCTATTTTGTTTAATCTTTTTCACTTTGCTCTTTTTAGTTTGATTATCATTAGGGTTTTCTTATTCTCTGTACTTCTTTCAGTATAATATTTCTTGTAATTCTAAGTATTTGTAATTATTTAAAGAAAAAATAATTTTATGTATTGTAGACTTGAGGATGTTATATTTCCCTAAAAACTGATTATACTTATACCATCCATACAGTTAGTCTCATATATATTTATATTTACATTTGGTAGATATTTTTCTTTTATGAAGAAATTAAGGTATCTCATTTTTGTGGTAAGCAGGTCAGCTATTTGAAGATTATTTTGTTTTCTTTATATCTGTATAAACACATGAAGTTAAGTCTATTTCCATTCAAGAAATAGAAATATCATTTGAAGAGATATATATATAGGAAACAGAAGTGGAATTACAAGGCCATTTCTATAATATAATTTTGTTCATTTCCCGTAGAACAAGAGATTTATTATTGTGTACTACTGTTTAATCATATTTATACGTATGTTGTCTCGATTAAGGTAATGATACTGAATTGGAATATTAAACAAAATATAACGATGCCCACTTTTATAGCTACCAAAAGTATAACTGAAAGCAACACCATATTAGGTTCAAAAATAGAGTGAGCTACAAGTTCAAATTACGAATCAGTCTCACCTAGATCTATTGTGAATAACAGTGTACCTTATAAGGTATATCCATGTCACCATTAATAGGAAACAATCCCCTTTTCTGTTTACCATTTGATTTGGACAAAGTGGGCTAAGCATAGTTCAATATGCATATACACATTACAGCTATCTTCTCATTATACTCATATATTTTTCTAATAGGATAATCCAGTGGAAACTAATCAAGATGTTTTATCTCTTCATGAGTCTATAGAGAGGGAACTTTAACCCACAAACCTCAACTATATGGAATAGTGGTTATAAGTGTTAACTATTTGTAATGCTAATTGATAAAGGTAACAAGTAAATATGTGTAAAATATCTACTAAGTAGTAAATGCACTCCGTATCAGCTAAATTACGTAATTTTTGAAAAAAAAAAGTATGAATTTGGATTTACCAAATTATTTATTTTACATCATGTAAGATAAGTGAAGAAAATTTTATGTATAGGCTATGGAATGATTTTAATATAAAAGACATCATAGAGAAAAGATAAAATACAAAAACAAATAAAAGGGCTAAATATGATTCATTACTCTAGAGTGGTACGCCCCATTCCGGTTTTAATTATCTTTCTTATAACCATAACTTTACTACGTTTCACTAGATCAAGTAAAGATATACCATCGTTTTTGAGTCCTGTTAATTCACCATCTTCAATTGAAATATTTTTTAAAAATGATCATTCTGTTAGGCCAGATGTTAAAGCTACTTTTTACACGTACATTCCGAATGTGAATGATATCAAGCCGTTGTTGAAGACAGTTAAATCTGTCGAGGAAAGTTTCAATAGCCACTATGGCTATGATTGGGTATTTAGTTATTATCCGATCGTGACCAGTGGAGTGAATGAACCTAAAGGGTCAAGTTTTCCTATAGAGTTGAAAGAAATATTGGAAAAAATGTGTTCAGGAAATGTAGTTATAGAAGAGATACCATTTGATTCACCATATTTCACAGTTCCAGATAACATTGATAAATCAATAATGAATCAAAATATGGAAAGTTTGACGTACAATCTATCTCCAAATGGGAAATTTCTTAACTATAAACTTAGAAATAGGTTTAACTCTTATGGATTTCAATTTTTACCATCGATGTTGAAATATAAGTATTACTGTAATGTTGAGGTTGAAACTGAATTAATGTGTGATATGTCAAAGAGAGATTTCTTCAAATATGCTTCGATTAACAACATGACTTTTGGATTTGTCAATGCGCCAATTGAGCCAACAAAACCTACCACGAATTTATTCAAAACATATCTTTCATTTTTAGATGAATCAAGTATATCGTTATCATCTTTATTAAAAGATGAATCCAAACTAACAAATTTTCTAATTGGAGAAAACAAAAAAACAACTGCAATGACATACTCAAACTGTAATTTTGATTCAAATTTTGAAATTGTTGATCTAGATTTTTATAGATCACCTGATTATATTAAACTATTTGAGTATTTAGATTCAAAAGGAGGAATCTTTTACGAAAGATGGACAGATTTCAATATTAAGACACTTGCCTTAACAACATACGTATCAAAGGAAAATATATTTTGGTTAGATAATACTGGTTATTATGATGCAGTGGATAGACTCGTTTGTCCATACAATCAAGATATTAGAGAATCGAACAAGTGTTATTGTGATCCTAGAGATGACTATTCATTTTCTAGATTTAGTTGTTTGGATAAATATTTCGAAATTATGAATTTCGACTTCCCACCAGATGTTCAACCTAGTAATAGTGAAAAACCGAAGAAATATAGAAGAATGAGACTACGTGAGTTGAATGAGAGACCATTTGAACAGATATATAAGAAAAATAACGATTTATTTGTGAATAACTTTGTGTAAATAGGAGTCGGGGCGAAGATTAAAATTTTATAGATGCATATATATATACTAGTATATAGTACGAAATTGGGAGAAAGACAACGAATAATGATCAGGTATTAACCAAAGCAAATAAAAGGCACCACATCATAGTAAAACTTGCAAAAAACCTGCCTATATCATTGACTAAAATATCGATGAGAGGTCTATCAAAGTAAAGCTTTGTTTCGTATCCTTTAAGAGTTAAAACTAAATAAAATATCAAGCTTGTTGCTATATTTGTTATCACAAAAAATGCCAACCCATAAAATGAAGTTAGCTTTAATATACCACAGCATGCTCCAAACGCCAATGAAGTTATATCCTTAATTCTTGTTATGGATTGCATGTTATAATTCACACTCAATTCATATCTAACTGGGTTTGAAAATCTATCTTTACTGGATACAGAGGATGATGTTGGAGTTTTTGGACTTTGTTTCAACTTTGTTCCATTGTTTGGCAATGACTTTAATTTTTTACCTGTAGAGCTTGACATTTCAGATTGATTCCTTTAGTTAATCCAGGTTTGTGTTTATCTTGTCTTGTTAAAGCACTAACAGTTGATGTACATTATATACATACAACCCACCAACCAACAAATATTTTTGTGTTTTGGTAAATCAAAATAATTATCGATTATATAATCAAATATTTAATTATTTTTTTTTTTGTTTTTTTTTGTCTTTTGTTTTTTTTGTTTGGTGCACAAATTTTATTAGGCGAATATGAGCCCTTTTGTATATCAATTGTATATGGAAAACAATTGAATTTATATTTGAATTCAATTAACAGGTATAGGTACTATATATATCGATAAGCCAATCACATATTACAACATGTCAAGTGGATCTTCATCAATACCTGTCGTGAAAAAGGAAGGGGCTGCCAGTAACAATGGAGCTGCACCAACTTATGATGTATTCCCATTAAAATCATGTACCCAAGAGGAGATTGATGAGACTAGATATCACATTTTAAAATTTCATTCAGTTAGGAAAGTGAATCCATCTGCAGATTTTGAAGAGCCAACTAGATTACATAGAAAAGATCCAAAGAATTTACAGTTTCAACTATCTTTGAAAGAATTAGAAGAGAAAAGAATTGAACAAAAGCAAAAAGATATGGTAAAAGCTGAAAAGAGAAAAGATTATTTGAAAAAGAAAGGTCTGTCTCCAACAGAATTGACTGAAGAGCAAATTGATGAGCATATAGAGCTTGAAAATATGACTGAAGAGGAAAGACAAAAGAGAGAAGATAAAAAGAGAAAAGAAGAAGAAGAATTACAAAAATTGGCCAAAAAGGAAGCTGAATTATTAATTGTTGCACCAGATGGAGGTGCTAGAAAAACCAAGAAGCAAATATTAAAGAAAAAGACAAGACAAATTAAAGTTTATGATGAAGAGAAAAGGAAGCTTCGATATGAAGAATTTTATCCTTGGGTTTTGGAAGATTATGATGCAAAACAAGCATGGGTTGGTAACTATGAAGCTGGTAATACCGATAATTACTGTTTATTAGTTTTAGATAATGAAAATAAAGGTTTCAAGCTAATACCTGTTGAGAAATTTTATAAATTTACTCCTAGAAATAAATATGCAACATTAACATTAGAAGAAGCTGAAGCAAAAATGAGAGAAGGAAGTTCCAGTTCAAGATGGTTGATGAAAAGGATGGCGGAAGAAGCAACAAAAGGTGAGAGAATTGATTTACGGTACAGAAAGATGAAGACAACATCAGTTAGAAATGATGATGAAGTTAAGAGATCGGATGAAGAAGATTTAGATTATAATGAAGAATTTCAAGATGATGAAGAAGCTCCAATTTTGGAAGGTAATGATGAGGAAAGTAAATTGGTTGAATCAAAAATGAAGAAAGAAATGTTAAGAGCAAATAATTTAATTGAAAATGATCCTGAAGATGAAGATATGGATGATCTTTTCGAAGTTAGGAAAGTTGATAAAGATGGTAAAAAATTAAGAAAAGCATTAGCCAAAAATGCCATGAATGAAGTTTATGATTCTGATGACGAAGAAGAAGATAATCCATATCTATCCGAAAGCGAATTAGAAGACCCAGAAGAGAAAAAATCTGATGAAGAGGTTAAAGTTAAAGAAGAAGATTCTGAGAATCCATTGTCAGACGATAAAACTGTCTCTCAATCTGTAGCAAAGCCAAGTGCTATATCGGTCAAATCTTATCGCGATGGATTTGTTGTCCTAACTGCAACCAAAGAAATTTTATCTGAATTTCCAAAAGGTGAATGGAATCCAAGAACTGCTGTTAAAAGACAATCTCCAGATATTCTTGATAATTCATCTATAAAGAGAATAAAAGTTAAAACTGAGAATTCAGATATTGGTACATCCTCTACAACTGCATCATCAGAAGGGGTTGAAATAACAAAAGATGACGTTGATGCATTACTTGTCGATGGACCAATTGAACTAACATTGTTAGTGAGGGGAATTAAAAATAAGATGAGTCTGGATCCAAATTCGAGAAATAATTTAAAGAGAATTTTAAAAGACCATTTCGTTTTGAAAAATAAAAAAGTTTACAGAAGAGAATGAGAGATCAGTACCTTCAAAAATTAATATATATATGTTCATAAATGTATATATCAAAAAATGTTCAAGTAAATAACGATAATATAATCAAACTATGTAGAATTCAGTATTCGAGATAAACAATTTAAACGGTCTAAAATGTGATTATGTCATTTTTTTTCTCTTTTTTTTTTCTCGTTTTCTCTTAAAATCTTCAAATTTAAGGAGTATTTTCAAGCTTTAAAACCACATTTAACATTGATTATAGATTGCCTTAGACTCTCCGGATTATTTTAAATAGGAAATTTTTGTTAAAAAATGCCATCAGAGTTAGAAGAAGTATGTATTTCATGTTGTTTTGAAGATCAGGGAAGTTTCAATCTGGATACTAACATGCAAATGAAAATATTGACCAGTTAGTTGAATTTTTACATTCACCTCAAGCTTCCATTAGAGAAGTTGCTTTAGAAAATTTGGTTCAGTTCTCTCAAGCAGGACCTAACCAAAGTATATTCAAATATGATAATTCTAGATCTATCAAGGATCTAAAGTTATTAGCCAGAGATAAAAAGGTTGGTACAGTTACCAAATCTTTAACAACATTGGCAAATCTATGTGATGATACTCATTTCAGAGATTTAATCGTTGATGATGAATCATTTTTAAAGTATATTATGCAACAGTTAATCAACTTGGAAAATACAAATGCTGATTTAACATGTATATTATTGACAAACATAGCGAAGAGTGATCATATTTTAAAAGTTCTTAACTTTGAGTTAGATTTATCAAATGCAAACTCTATTTTCAAAAGTAATAAAGTTATGGATTGTTTAATGGAACTATTCATAAGTGGTGCTGATAGAAAGTTAAACAAATTTGCAAACTATGACTACTTATCATATTTTTTTGCAGATATTTCTAGATTCCCAAACGGTAGACACTATTTTGTGAGAGAACAAGAATATGATAATCTTGTTCCAATTTCCAAGATTTCAAAATTCACACAAGACTATGAAAATAAAACAAGAAGAGAAGGTGTTTGTTCCACAATCAAAAATTCATTATTCGATACCGATAGACACATGCAATTGTTAGAAGATCCAAATATCAATATATTATTACATATCATTGCTCCAATAACTAAACCAAATAATGAAGGTTTAGATGATAATGAAATCTCAAATTTACCAGTTGAATTACAATCATCAGATGAATCTAAGAAATGTGAAACTTTATCCGATTTGGTCGCTGTTCATTTAGAAAGTTTATTATTGATCTGTGTTACAAGGGAAGGTAGAGAATATCTAAGATCAAAATCAGTTTATCCATTGATTAGAGAATATCACAAGACTTTAGCTGAAGAAGACCAGTTATGTGCCGAATTAATTGATAGAGTTGTTCAAATGTTGATGAGAGATGAACCACCTTCAAATGCTGAACTTGAAGCTTTCCATAGTGATGATGAAAGTGACGAAGAAGAAGATGATGACAAGATCACTGAAATTCTGTAAAACAAAGTAACAAAATATATTTTACATATTTTACATATTACAATGTAATTGTTTACATAGACCTTAATAATAATAAAGAATCTAACACTATTTTCTACAAAAGAAAATCTGCAAATATTGCTATTTCTCTGTCAATTTTCGTTATAATTTCTGATAATATAGGTTTATATTCAAGACCAAATCTAATCGTATAGAAGTAATAGTAATAATGATAAATAGAAAATAAAATAAAGTTTTGTTCAAAAAGAAAAAAAATTGTACTGAACAGATTCATAAGAGGTACTTGTACCAGAAAGGTCAAAGTAATGAGTATTTATAACATCTTTTATAATTGATTTATCATAATTGATATCATTTCAGTTGAGCTATGTTTATGTTTATGTTTTTTTTTTTTTTTTTCTTGTTATTTTTCAAAAAATTGATTTTGTATTTATATATCTATCGTAATTGTATGATTTCCATTGTTTGGTTGATAATGATAAATAGGTGGTGAAAGGATCTCTCAATGCTGAAAATTCTTAAGAATATATTTAATGATTAGTTATTGAGATGAATGTAGTAAGTTTGTATTTTAATTCATTTGGAGTTTAGAGTGTTTTTTTTTTTAAAATGTTTATTACATTTATTCGTCATCATCATCTTCTTCTTCTTCATCGGCACCAGCAGCTAACTTTAACTTGACATCTTTCCATAATTTACCTTGGTTTCTTTGTTCGTACCAACCAGTGACAGCGGTATCAAAAGCAGCTTGGAATGCAAAGGCACCGGCAAAGACGGTACCAACGTAGATGGCATTTCTCTTGAAGAAAGTGTTGAAAACAGTGGTGTAGAAACTATTGAACAATTGTATGAATATTAGTTAGTATAGTGGTCTTTGAGTGAATATAAATTTCATATCCATGTATTCGGGAGAAACAGACAAACACAAAATTTGCTGTCAATGTCATTCACTTACCTCATTTTATATATGTGTTGTGCTATCAAATTGAAATCTATAAATTTAACAGATCAAAATAAAAAATAAAATAAAAAAATATATATAAAATTAAAGGAAAATTAAATGTATCTAATCTGTAAACACTAACAATTACTTTGTTACTTACCTGTACCACCCAATCCCTCACGATTTGAAGGTTTTTTTTTTTGTGTTCTTCTTAATTTTTTTTTTTTTTTTTTGCTTTCGTTTCCTCTCAAATTTTTTTTTTTTTGTTTTCGCTGAGTTTTTACGAGGAGCTGATTGGCTATGAATATCTGCCAATATTCAATTATGTGTGAATATTAAATTTACGTAATCATTTTCTCTTTTTATGTATATTATATAAGATATTATCTAATTCAATATTTAGTCTTAAATGAAATCTGAACCATCAGGATACTCCGTTTCAGCTTCTTCACCAATAAGTATATCTTCATCAATATAGTCCATAGGTCCTAGCATTTGTTCTTCTTCTTCACTTTCTGAGTCAGAGAAAATTGCACCACCAGTAAAACCGGCTAGTTCTTCAGTTGTCAATCCACCAACTGTATTAAAGAGGGTAGTAGCTGGAATAGTTGTAGTATTGGTTTGAATTGGAATATCATTAAATGTAAATGCAGTTTGAATTCTACCTTGACGACTTAAAAGTTCAAATAAATTCTTATAAACTTTATTGATGATATCTTGATTTAGCCACATCTTATTCAAGTTGTTATATCTTGTTAAACTTAAGATACCAGATTCACCAGCACCTAGTAAACCACCAGCAGCTTCACCATGTTTATTTAAGAATGGGGATCCAAGTTTAATTACAGGTGCCACAAAGTGATTGAAATTAGTCAAATTGAGTGATTTCTCAAAAGGCATGTTTGCAACTGATAGTTCATTAAGAACTGGGGAGAAATAAATACAGTAATTAGATTGATTCATCTTACAATCATTTTGGTGCAAAGATCTTTCTTTGAAAGGTGATCCACAGAATAAACAGAAATAATGAGTAACTGATGCCTTTTCTCTAGTAGATGTATCATTTTTCAAAAATTCACTTAATTTATTTGGTAGTGGTGCTAAAGTAATAACACCAGGATGATCAAGTGACAGAGAATCTTCACGATCAATTGATCTATCAACAGTTGTCACTACTTGAGATGTGACAGCATATTCAAGTGAGGTATATGATCCAATATTAGTAATAATTTCACCCAAAGAAGCAAAATTTTGTTCTTTAATATTGAAAATGTCTTTCAAGATTCTCAATTGGGTATCGTATCTATTAAAAATATTTTGTTGAATCTTGAAAATTCTGCCAACTATTGATTCACTGTAAAATATAGGATCAACTTCATTCAAAAATTTAGAGAATAAATTGGCTGCACATTTTTTCGTAAGATGAGTTAAAGTATCCTTCTCCTTATCGCTTAATTGATAGTCAAAATCTTTTAATATAGAATCAATTTCTAAATTATCAGGTGAATTCTTGAATCTACAAACCAATGAAAAAATAGTCTTTATAACTCTCTTTGACAATCCAATCTTTGCTAAAACACTTAGTGATTCATTTCCTTCGAAGAATAAGTATAATATTTCTGAAATTAATCCAACATCAGTTGTTTCAAGTAAAGCTCTTGAACCATTTGTTCTTGAAGTTTCTTTTTGAGGTTCACAGTAAATGTAGTTTAATAAAACTCTAAATTGAACCAAAGATCTTAGTAAATCGCGATTCATTGAAGATATAAGAGGTCTATTAGAATTCTCCTCGTTCAACCTTGAAGAAATATCGTAAAGCTGTATTGAATTACCAAATATCATAGGTAAAGAATATTTGATATCACCAATAGCAGTACCAGATTTGACAGTTGAAATATTTGCTAAGACGGTGTTGGACTTAACTAGTAGCTCTAGTTGCTCAAATATTTTCTTATATTCAGAAGAGTCAGATGCAGATAAAACATGGAAAAATTTTCTGTCAAATATGGATGTTGTTAAATTAGAACAATTATCTCCTTCATTTTGTGAGTAAATATTTTGCCAGTGTTTTGCTTGTAATTCATCATCAAGGGCTAAATTAAAATCTGGGAAAACAGAAGAAGGTATAAATGCATTTGAAAATGACTTACATAATGGGCATGAGAATTGAGAAATCTTAGAATTTGTCTCAGTTAATAAAGTATTGAGACATCTAAAGTGCATTCCATGAGAACAACCGCCTATGACATATTTGGTTGTAGTACATGATTGTCCTAAAGATTCAGCTTGAATATTAGAGTCTTTTCTTTTTCTTTTTCTTGGTGTAGTGTCATGTGGTGGGAATCCAGGAACCATAAAACTTGGTGGATTCGTTTCAACAACAGGAATATTCCAAAACGCTGATGAGCTTGTAATTAAGGCTGGTAATCCAAATATCTCTTCATAGTTCTCAGGGTTTCTACATAGAATACAAGTTCTAATTTCACCCTCTGGGGCACTAGTGGTACTATTTTTGTTTTCTGTGTTTGTTGTATCATCATTCTTGGATTTGGAATTTTCAAAGAATTCCTTGTTATTATCCATAAATTCAGATTGTTGCTTTGATAACTTTTTGAGAATCTTTTGTTGTCTCTTTAAAGCCAATCTTCTTGCTCTCTCTTTTTTCGTTTCAAACGTTTTTCCATGTTCTGACTTCTTGAATTCATTTATATGCGCCTCTCCAAAACAGTCAATTAATGATTGCAGAACACTGTCATCCTTCAAAAGCAGAAGATCTAATAATGATCCTGCCTTCTTTGTTATTGACTTGGGTATGTCTTCTTTTTCAATCAAAGTAAGAAGAAGATTACATATTGGCATATCAATAAAAAATTTGAGACCATGCTCATCTGTAGAACTCGAGGCTTGATCATCCAAAACAATTGCATAAATAAGGTGCAACAAGTGAGGTAAGTATTGTTCATTATCTGAATTAATTGCATAGCTGAGAGATTTATGAATGAACTTGGCAAAAAGAGAAGTTTTGAGACATTCCGAGATTCTTTTAAATTTGGAGTAATCATCTGAAAGTAATTCATAGATGTGAGGAGTCAAAACAACTTCTTCTGGTTTTTTCTTTTTCCTTTTTGATAACTCCTCAACCAATGCATTTTCAATATCATCAGCAGCTTCTGTATGAAAGTATACATCCATATGGTCTATTTCAGAAAATACATGAGGAGCTAAAGTATAGCGACCATAATCATTAGCACCAATTGGTGGTTGATAAACAGAAACTTCCTCTAGTGCTTCCTCGAAGTATTGTTGGTCATCAATGCAACGTTTTAAATCAGAGTACTTCATTGGTTTAATGCAAAGATATAAACTTATTGCACGTTTTGTTTCCAAGAATTTACGATTTTCGTGAGTCAACCTAGAATCAAATGGTGTACGATAAGTTAATAAGTGATAGAAAAAGTCAATAACATCTGTCATTATTGAGAATATACGTTCTTCATAGATTGTATCATTGAAAGACTTGGTATCGATGATACAACTTAAGATTTCAAACCTGTCGAATATATTCAATAAGGATCTTTTCAGAGAAGGTTCAGCTAAAATAGAAATTTGTGAAATATAAATATCACCCAGAAAGTTGAACATTGTACGATTTGAAGCTTCTTGGTATAATGGTTCGGATCCATTTCTGACCCAAAAGTTGGCATTTATTTGGGCTGACATAACAGTAGATTGTAAAACATCATCGGCTATTCCGACCATATCAGGTGCTTCATTTTCATCTTCTATTCCATAAACAACATCTTCATCCAACAGTTCAAGTTTTGTTACTTTTTTCTTCAACAGCTCCACATCCATAAATTTGTAATTCAAGCATATTTCAGCTAACAAAGAATGTAAAACATGGATAAATGAGTTCTCTTCTTTCGAGACATCGTGTATAACTGTATTCAAGTTGTTATCATAGCTTCTATGTTTGAGATCTAAGAAGCTTGTAATAATAGCGATTGCATTTTCAACTGATTTGGACCTCTTTGTGATTCCTGAAACAATTTTTCCTATGTGCTTGGATATCACGTATCCCTCGTGAGCTCGCATAAATACAATTCTAAATTTGGAGCTTTCATGTTCAATATGATTTCCAACTCTTCTCTTTATTGAGAACGACTCCTGAAATAATTGTAAAAGCATGATAAGGTGAGATAGGCAAGGTAAACTGAAAATTTCTTCGCTTCCTGGTTTTATATATTTCAGTAAAATTTCAATTCCGTTCAAAGTAGCAGATTCCGATGACCATATGCTCTTAGATTTCCAGTCAAATGCTTCTTGATTGGGTGAATAATTAGAAATTCCATCTGAACTGCTTGAAAAAACGTTCAAAATGCTCTGAAATGCCTTGTATATTTGACCAGATTGTAATAGCAAGTTTGCAATATGTGGATCATGATAAATTTGAAGTCTAAAATGATCTAGCAATGAAAGCAACCACTCTCTATCGACATATGCTACTATGTGTTCCAGTGATGGTATAATTTCCATTATTTGTAAGGAGAGGATTTTCCTAGACTGGATACTAGAAGTTAAAATCGGCATGAGCATATCTTTTAATGTTTTTCTTAATCTCTTCCATAATCTATTTTCTAAGTAGAATAACATTTGAATTCTAGTTGTTTGCGCAGTTCTACCGCTCATTTTAGCGTTAGCTTTGTTCAAAAATAGGTCTAACCCTCTGCCATGAAGTAATTTCATTGGAACAATATTTTCTAAATGCGTGATTTCTACCAATGGGATCTTATAATCTTCAGTAAGAGCACCAACATTTCTTGTGTCTTGGTTATATATATTAGTTTTTATTGGGCAAATAGGATGACAAGAAACATATCTTTGAAAGAATGACTCAGTAATCGATGATCTTATAGCATCGGCTATGGCAGGATTAGGGTGATCAATTTCGTGCTTAATCCAATTCACTAATTCTTCACAGATGAAATCTTTAATAACATCTCTAGAAGAAGATATTGTTGCAGTTAACCCATCACTTTGAACTCTTTTAAATGGTGATATCAGGTTTTTAATAGAACCACTCACGATTAAAATAGTCCTTCCAACAGAATCAATATCCCTAGCAATGGAATCAGACTTCTCTGGGCCAACTCCCATTAAAGCAGAGGATATACTGGCCTGTGCAGAATCCCAGGCATGAAACTCGTCATTCCACACGAGTAAACAATAGGCATTGGAGTTTTTATCCACACTCAAATATCTTGAAGTGGGTAAACTTGAAGTATCTGAATGCTTTTTGAATAGCTCTTCAGTTGGGTTTTCTTTTAAAATTTCATGCACAAATGGTAAGGTTTGGTTATTAGTAGATTGAACATCAATAAAATAATCCAACACCGTACAAATAACAGTAGAAATATTTTGTAATAATTCAGTAGGCAATTCTGCAGAATCCTTATCATGAGATTCTTTACAATCTGCTAAACATTTTAAATTAACTTTCCAAGAATCCGTATCTCCACAATCACAAATTGCATGTCCAAAAGATGTATGTCTCTGAACATTATGATCCATGTGATCTTCCTGACTGAAACAATCATCACATAGACAACAGGTTTCATCTATCCCACAATCAAAACAATTGTAAACAGGTTTACCAGATTCGATTCTTCTAGCACAAATTCTACCACTGTGCTTTTTATTAGTTCCTGGTTTCTGTGCGTTGTAAAATCTCCCTTTTGGCGCTAAACCTTCGTAGTCATGAATTATAACATCGATCCAAGATTGAGGAAAATCAGAGGTAACTTTCAATCCTGGGAACAGTAGATTATAATATTTCCCATCGGAGGATAAAGCATAGTAAAGAAGTCTATTCAAAGTGGTACGTACATCTGGAGTTGAGGCAAAGTCAAATATTTCAGGAAGCTGCACTAAAGCGGTTCTAAGCTTTTGAGCCAATTCAACTTTTGGATCAAACAACATCGATTCAACCTTTCGATCAAACATCTTCAATTATAATGTTAGGTATGTACTACAGAATGTCAAAATCCTTATCAATGATTTTAAATAGAGAACCAGTTATTAAAACTTTTAAAACCTAGGTGAAAAGCTCAAATTTCTATATTTGAAATGTTTCATAATTTTAAGTCCTTAAGTAGTGGCAAATCTCACACGCTTTAAGCATATACAATAACTTGATATTTTTTCGTGAAAAAAAAAAAAAAAAAAAAAAAAGAAAAGGCGCTTAGAGTAAATAATTTTAATTTTGATGCTAAAGCAAAGCTCAATATGTGCATTCTAAGCTGGGGAAGTTAGTTGCATTCAGTTGAATGAATAATCTTTAATAATGGATTTCAGATAACAAATTATAGATTGAGATATATATTTACAAGTTACGTAGTACTTATTCTTTTTTATTACAAATCAATAGACTCAATTAAAGAATTTTGATTACCACATTTAAAAAATGACTGATTTTCCTTCGGTTCGTTATGATATGGATCCATTGAGAAATTATCTTCTTGAACTTCCAGCAGCTCATAACTATTTATTCAAAAAGGAAGTTAAGGCGTCAATACGAAAAACATTGAATTGGTACTCGTCGTTACACGCTGACGAATTAAAAAGAGATCCTAATAACCATAATCATTTCAACAGACCATGTGGGAGGAAATTTGTCAAGGGAGAAGCATGTTATAGATGTTTGACCTGTGGATTTGATGAAACTTGTGCTCTATGTGCTTATTGTTTTAGACTTGAAGATCATAAGGGCCATAGCGTTCACAAGAGCTTGATTCAGAGGGAGGCAAATGGGTGTTGTGATTGTGGAGATCTAGAAGCCTACCATAACTTCAATTGTGAAAACTACAGCACCTCTAAACGATATTCTGCTAGTGATGACATAAAGAGAAAAGAAGTATTTGAAGAAACATTAGTAACAGTATTAGATTACATATTGGATGTAATGACACATTCTTATCCTAGTATACTACCAAAAAATTATAAACAAAATATTCCCCTATGGTCAGAATCTGCATCACTTAATACCTTTAATCAAGTTGATATGAACTCCAGTACATATTCATTAGTTCTATACAATGATCAAACTCATCAGTACAGGGATGCGGTTCAACGTGTTCGCTTTTGTACGGGTAAAGTTCTCGAATTTGCCGAGATGATAGTGTCCCGATGTAACCAGGTAGGAAGAGCTGTTGTTATGGTTTCTCATGATTATGAATTTTTACTCAATAAGAAAGATATATTAACTTCCACTGGTTTATCAGCATGTATTAGAAGCTCCCGTGATATTTTTAGAGAAGAAATGTGTGAGGAGATGGTTTCCTGGGTCGATGACTTGTGTAACTCTAACATTGTTAAAAATAATAATGATTTCAGAAATATGATTTCAAAAGTATTTTTGAGTAAACATAGAAAAGGATATAAGACTGATCCTCCTCTCATTAAAGGAAGTTTCCCTTTTGCAGATGGAAATGCGGTTCCGTCAGATCTTCTCAAGTACCATCAAATCAATGATAAAGTAAGACCTCATGGAATTTTATGGGATTTTCCAGCTGGAGTCAAAGAAGAATGTGAGTATGAAGATTTATTAAGAGATGCAGTAGGGGAAGCACCCACTTTTTTAGCTTCTAGATTTCAGTTGTTCTCACTATTTGACATTAGATTTTCGAAAAACATTAGAAATAAACTTCATGATATCTATGTCTGCATTTTAATCAACAACCTTAATTACAGAATGTTAGTGACTGCTCAATACCTTGATATTTACTTCGATTTGGCAAGTATGTTTCTTTTAATTGATAGAGAACCTGAGTACTCATTATTGCCAGTTCTCTCTCCTCAATTATTTACATCATCTGCAAGTTGTACCGCAATTGTTCTACATGGTGAGCTTACCAAAATGATCCAGCTCATAGAAGATTATTTAAGGACAGGCTCAACATCAGCTTCTCAAGTCATTTTGCCACAAGAGAAGACAAGTTTATTCTATGGATCTCTGAAAAATAGAAAGTGGGGTCATATAGTTCTTGATATGACATATATAATCAGTAGAAACGAAGATTTTGAATCACTCAAATTTCATCGCCCTTACTTTGAACAAATAATATCCGTTTTAGGGCTCTTTCAAGGTAAACCAACGATGATACGAGAGTCCACTAATCATGTCGAATATGAAGCTACTGATTATGGACTCTATTTTAACGCGATGTCCGTTATATGTCATTTTTCTGAAAATTTGTGCAAGTCTCTCAGTAAATTTGAATCTGGTACTTTACACAACTTTGTATTTCAAGCCGTTGTACAAGAGTTGGTTTGGCATTCATTTTTTGATGTTGAATCGTCAGATTCTCCTATAGAGTCTATGTATCAGAAAAGAATCACAGATCATGAAGATCTTGTTCTCTTTCACGATTTGATGCTAAATGGTTCAAATGTCAGAGTTGTCAAATTTGATGTTTTGAGAAATAAAATAAGTTTAATTCATCCTCTACATTCCTTACTTTCATGGGTTGTAGAATTCGATACTCCCAGAACAGCTAAAAATGAGTTATTACATATAGCTGAGTCTATGGCAACTGCAGGAACCGATATATCTCAGTTCATACGCCCTCTAGATATAGTGTTAGCTATATTTGATATTCCAATTCGAACCATTGTTGCACTATCACAGATAAAAGTTGGTTTATGGGTGAGAAATGGTTTGAGCATAAAAAATCAAATGAATATATATACCCATTCTGGTGTTAGAGAATTTGGTTACGCTAGAGATATTTTCCTCGCCCAATTTTTTCTCACTATTGTTGACAGTAAAGTGACATGGCCAACCTTATTCGATAGGTGGGATTTAGTGGAATGGTGCGAAGGAACTTACAGTAAGACTGGATACAGTTCAAGTCATTTACAAGAGCTGGTTGAAGAGTTTGTACTTTTCATTATAAATGTACTCACAGAAGACTTACATTTACATAACAAAAGTGGAAGTGAGATTCAGGACCTTAGAATAAAGCAAGAAATCATTCACACCTTATGTTTCAAACCTGTTAGTTACAGTCAACTAACTTCAGAAATATCGGAGCATATAACATCTGAGAAAAGATTTTTCATTATTTTCAATCAATGTGCAGATTATCTACCTTCTAATAACATGAATGTGGACCCTTCATCATCATTGGATGAAATCAAAATCTACAAATTGAAAGAAGAACTATATGAAGAAGTCAACCCATACTACATATATTATACTTCTAATAAAAGAGAAGATTGTATGAAGATGCTTAAAGATAGAGCGGCAAAGATGTCTAAGTCTCTTGCTGAAGATGTTTGTTTGGTTCCAAAGAGCATAAACTGGGAAGATAGTCCGTATTCGGATCTTGTCAAAATCACATGTTCAATTCATTTTGTTACATTTCTTCAATCTACGCTAACATTTTGTACAGGTGATCATTCAGACAAACCAGAAACGGGCAGTGAAGTTCTCTTGGAACTTGTAATAAACTTGATTCACATCGCTTTAGTTCAAGTAAATCATTTAGAATTTATTACTAATTATCTCTCACATTCTTCTGTGCCAAAGCAATTGTTTGGTTTATTACAAAACGAAATTTATATCCCTTTTTTCCCAAAGTTGAGAGCGATTGTCAGAACAATAGCTAAAGCATATGATTTTGATGAACAGAAATTAGGTGAATTTATTCCAGGTTATGATCCATCGCTAATTGTTCAAAATAGTGCCACTGACAAATCAAGTTTCGATAAGAAAAAAAAGTTGGCAATGAGAAAAAAGAATAAAATATTAGCAAAATTCAAAAAACAACAAAAAAAGTTTGCAGAGACGTATATGGTTGGTAATGATGATATGATGGATGTTGATGATGATGAATTTGACGAAATATCCGATGACTCATATTGGCAATTTCCTCAAGAGCACTGTATATTATGCCAAATGCCAGCAAACGATGAAGATGAGCCATTTGGTATCATAAGTTATATTTCTCAGAGTAACGAGTTCAGGTCTATTCCTTTCGAAGACAAATATTGGTTTTACAAAAGTTTTAATGGTAATTCAAACTTAGATGAGCCTGAGTTGAAAACTGGTACCAAGGTTGGAGAGTATCTTGATGATGTTGAAAAAAGGGCAGTTGTAGGTCCAGGGTTTCCTAGTAATAAATACTCCTGCAATGAAAATCATTCAGTCTTCACCAGTTGTTGCCATGGAATGCATTTTGGATGCTATGTCAGTTTCTTGAAAGCTGTGAAATCAAGACAAGTTTCTCAGATCACTCGTACCATCCCTGAAGATATCTCGCGCCAAGAGTTTCTATGTCCACTCTGCAAAGCTGTTAACAATGTTTTTATCCCTATTTTTTACTCTTCTGTGTCGGATAATATGAGTGAGAAACTCAAATCAACAGCTGTCTCTGCGATAGACCCAGGAATCGATGGTATATTGAGTAAAAGTCATGATAACTTAAGCTCAATCAGAAATGAGCTCATCTCTAATGTTAAGTCTAAAGTCAAGCCTCAATACTGGTTTATAGATGAAGACGACCAAACGATAATAGTCAACTCTAAGCCATTTATGGCATTGAATCATTCGCTTAGTATTCTTGCTCTTTTATCGTTACCTTTTGATGGTATAAGCGCAATAATAACAAAGACTATAGAATCTATTGAAATTTCCCTTCGTGGAACCGGTTATACTGAGGGTTTAACTCCTTTAGTCATATACCAGATGTCGAATCAAACTGTCACCTCATTAAGAGTTTGGAGTCAGTTACGTGAGTTGATTAGATGTACGGAAGCAACTACATCTACTTCTGAACATTATAGTAAAAGTTTCTTAACTTATCCTGAGAGATTAATTGGTTTGTTAAATAATATTTGTTATGATGATGACTTATTGTGCAATGGAGAAGATTACTTCAAGTTATTGGTTGGGTCAGAAGAAGTTTTAAGTATTAATCTAGATTTTAGCAAACTGATCCATATATGTTATTTAAGACACTTGAAGCAATCTTTGCTAGTGATTATGACAAAACTAAAGACAACTAATTTTGATACAGAAGGTTGCAAACTTGAAGATTTAATCGATTCTGATTATGAGTCAAATAAATTAAGCTATATTTGGTCAAGCTTTACAGGTTCAACGTCAAGCTATAACTCAGAATACATGGGGAAAGTTATTTATTCTATGCTGGTTAAATTGGTCACTCCGTTTTTAAGAAAATGTATGATATATTCATACATTAGGTTTTCTGGTGTTTCTATAACGAGTTATCCAGATTTTACATCCCTTAACTTGGAAGCAGATAAGTTATGTGCAGTCATGAATTTGCCCACGATTCATCAAGTTTTAGAAGAACTTCCGGTCGATGAGTTTGCTTCAATAAGTGCAGAAAGAAAGCAAAAGCTAAACAAATCCAAAGTATCATATCCAGGTAAGATCAAATTGATTTCTTTACCAGTGAATATGAATACATTTTTCAGTGAGTATTATAATAATTTGCCTACTCCTCCAGTTGAACCAGCGCTATGCTTATTTTGTGGTGATGTTGTTGATTTACAAACAGCTAACTATGGAGATAAGATAGGATCATGTAATGCTCATGTTGATTGGGAATGTATTAACGGTGGTTTTGGGATATTCTTAATACCTAGAAATAATTGCATACTTCTCCTGAATAAAGGTAAAGGTTCATTTTTTGAAAGTCCTTACATTGATGATTATGGTGAAAACGAACAAGATTCTAAAAAGGCCCATGATCTACATTTATCTACTAATAAGTATGATGAGTTTATCAAATTTGTTTGGTTACAACATAATCTACCTAACCAAATTGCACGTAAACTAGAGAGTCAAATTGATATTGGAGGATGGGGTACGTTGTGATACAATAAATTGCATTCGTCAATTAAAATTCATTTGATACTAATTTATGGTAACTAAAGACATTTGTGTATGTATAAACCTACTTTCTAGTTTGGGATAAATATAGTAAATGAAAGTAGAACCCACATATTATAAGTTACGTATATAATATATATATATTATTATATAGTTTGACTAAATAGACTTTTATATGATCTGATAATAAATAAATATTAAACTACCATTATCATAGCATATAGATTTATATTTAGTAGATGGTACACAGCACTTATCGTAATATATTATGTAATCTAAATTACTATGCACAAGCTGATCTAAAGCTTTCTTGATGCTCGTGCTTAAGATGTAAGTTTATTATAAATCTAGGAATACAAATAATTGAAAAATTGAAAAATCGAAATAAATAACTTGAGTTATTTTTAGAAATATTTATGAGACTAAAGACATTTGATATATATGTAGAAAATGCATATACAAATGTATATTATACGTCGCATATATATATGAATTGCAATGAGTTCTATAGGCTGAGAATTCAATAATTATGCAGCGTACCGCTACATATGTGGCACGCCGCCGGCCTAGAATTTATATATATATAAATTTTATATATGCGCGTGTCAATTATATATAGCGATTAACCATGTTGTGTGTGTACGTAACGTACGTACACATCGCGCGTACTATGACTCAATTATTGTGTGTGTACGTATGTATGTATGTATGGTATATCTCTATAGCAAAGATGTATATGTATGTACATATCTCTATAGCACAGATGTATATATATATAGCTATAGCTAGCTAGATGTTATATAATATAAACAAAACTGTGATGTGTCACGTGTTTTACATAGCAAGGAGTTTGTCTGTCTGTTTATATAATTAATTATAATGCCTAGTGCTTATGTTATTCAAGATATCAACTATGTAACTAATAATACTCAAATGTAGTAAAATGGCTAGGACAAATCTCATATAGGGAATATGTCGTTCCCTAATACCCAGCCATTAGAGCTATTAATAAATATTAGATACATAGATATATTACTGGAAAATGGCAGGCACACGAGTACTACCTGTTATAGAAAGATTAAACAAGGGTATGTGAAGCTTATAATAGAAAGTAACTTAAATTAAAGGTGGAATGGTCCCAATGGAATCAAAAACAAACACTCATCAGAGGGTGATGGGATGTTTAATGTACAAAAAAAGAAAATTTATAGTAAAGATATGCGATACCACATGTAAAAACTTAAAAGAGTAAACAATAACATAATATATTTATTATTTAATATTGTATATAAATTTAAAGCTATATTAGCAACTAGATAAGGTAGAATGAGACATGGTAGGGACTGGGGGGAGTAGTAATATATATCCCCCTTCCCCTACCATGAGCGCGATTTAAGAGCGTACCAAAGCAAGATAATCGCACGGGGCATTAATTATAAATATTAAATATATAACATGGCTTGTACCCGCCATATCCCATTTAGTACAAAAATACATTTAGGTTTTTGAATCTAGAGATCGCGTGAAAGAAAAACAAAGTCTAGACTTTCCAGAAAGGCAGCTAGCTATAGCTCTCTTCTATATAAAAACACGTAGGGTAACTCGTGTATATTTTTACACTTTTCCCATACAAATTTAATTATTTGTAGTGTGTAAAATGTGGAACAGCTAAATTGTTATATGTGCGTACATTGAAAATCAATTGGTATTCAAATGCACGTGAGTATTCAGAGTTCTTGTTAGAAATCAAAACAAGTACTCCGTGTTACTGTGACAACAAGTTCTCAATATGGTAAGGGAGAACAATGGAAGGAAATTTTTTCAAATCAGCACCTTCCTAATTAGGTAGTCTCTTGCATTAACAATGAAGTACGCGAATCCAAATTTGGATTTGACGCGCACATAAAGTAGAAAAGCTGGATGCAACACACTTCCTTTTATGGCAGAGATACTAGAGATTGAGTGAAAATTTTGCAATGGAACCATAAAATTTGTGTTGTTATTTTTATTTTTAGGCTCTCCAACTTCAAATTGTAATAAGGTTGTTCAATATGCATAATTTAAAAAAAAATTGTCTGAGTTATATCTTGTTTCCCAGTTAAAAAATTTCAATATAAATATGACTGTTATTTCCTCCAATTTATTAATTTGTTTGTCTCTCTTTTTATAATTATTTATTTTATTTTTCTGTATAATCAATCAAAACAATTATCTAACTTCATTCATTCACTTAATACTTACAATGCAATTCTCCGTCGCCACTTTATTATTCGCTTCTTCATCATTAGCTGCTTCCGTTTACTTAACTGAAACCGTTGAATCAACCACCACCTCCACTGACTACTCATGTGCTGAAACCGTTACTGACTGTCCATACAAGTCATCTGCCGCTGCTGCTGCTTCTAACTCAACCGCTGCTGTCTCCACTTACGAAGGTGCTGCTGCCGGTTTCGGTTCTTACTACGCTGCTGGTGCTGCTGCTGTTGCTGCTGGTGCTTTCTTATTATAAGTTTGATATTTTCTTTAATAGAAACCTCATACTTTATAATTTGTCATTCCCAGTTTTCATTGATACCTTTTTGGTGATATTCTAATGAATATCAAATTTTCGAAACTATGTATTAATTTAATAAGCTAATATACCTGTATTTTTAATAACTTTTAAGCATCTTTTAGATTATTTATTTATTTATTAATATTTTGTTGTAATCTTAATTTGGTGTAATCTTTAAACTAAGATAAATTATCTATTATCTTCAAATATATTTTTTTGCAATGGCATGGTTCTTCGTTATCTTCAGTCTTATCCATAAGCTGCTGTAAGACTATACGTAATATTTTGTTATCAAATTAAGTAAGTACAAGATTAAAATGTTTAAATTTGTTTTATAAGTAAATATGATTGATTTAAAAGTATATCGAGTTATAAGAAGTAAAAGCTAAAAGAAGAAACACCCAGAAAGATAATAGAAAGAAGAAAAAAAAGAAGAAAAAAAGAATATAAAATGGAAAACGATAGAAGCCAAATAATGGAAAACGATAGAAACCAAATAATAGAAAAGCAATAGCGAATGATATGAATGTATATATGTTGTAGCGTAAAGTAAGTAAGAAGAAAATAATATATTGTTGGAATAAAGAAAGAGAGTGAAAGAAAGAAAGAAATATATCTATCTAACACTAATGGTGCTTTTGATTGTCGTATTGATTTCGATCACTGAAAGGATCTTGCTGCTGTTGATAATACATATTTGGATTTGAATAAGCAGCAGCTTGAGAAGCAGGAGGTGGAGCTTGAACATATGTAACTTGTTCAGGTGGTGGATTTCTATTCCTACCACAACAACAACAACAGCACATTGCAGACAGGCATTTAGCACCACAACATAAAACTCTGAAAATTGTAGAGATTAACCAAAAGACAAATAAAGCACCAATGACGATACAAACAATGACAACAATTTTACACCATTTCTTATCCATACAACTATCCCATCCACTCTTTGCATCCTCATATAGATCTCTTTTATCCAAGAGAGTATTCATAATCTTAGCTGGACATAGTGGAGATGATTCTGATGACATTGTTAATGCATCTATTTGTTCTAATATAAAAGCTGGAATAATCATTTTTGATATGTATTGTAAGCGCGATCGATCTATCAAATGATATGGTTAAAAGGATAAAACTGTAGTACTTGAAAAAAGACGAAGACACTAATCTAATAAATGGAAGAATTGTCGATTATTGAATATATATATATATATGGATCTAAAGGAATCAGGTTGTAACTTTTTTTCTAAAAACTAATTCCAAATGAAAGACGATCTTATATGTTTTAAAAAATGTATTAATAGATATCAAATATATGCTATATAGTTAAATTACCTGCATAGTAAACAGATATAGCACTAGCACAGCACATGCTCAGAGAGAGGCACGGGCAAGGCTTATATGATTAATACGGGCTAAATTGAATGACGTGCCACGACAGGTACCTGGTACTTTCTCCCCTCTTTACCTGGTGGTGTACGTTTCACAGAATTTCATGGGGGGGATCACCCAGCGATCTTTTTAAAAATTCACTGTACGTACAGCCGATTTTCATAAGAGAAATTTTTTTTTTTTTTTTTTTTGGCATCAGCCCCCTTTTGATATTTGTACACTACTTTGTTACGTAATGTGTTATGTAATGTGAAATATATATATGATTTGTTAGAATCTATTCTGTTTCCCTTCTTTAATCCCTATTTCGTTTTAATTTTCCACTTTTCAGCATTGTTGTTATTCATGACGATTTTACTACTGTTTACTTTGTAATGGATAGGCCTTTAGGAAAGGTTTGAAGTTTGATATGATACTGGTGGATTACCTGGTAGTAACAGTTGTCAGTGTGTACTGAGTATTGTTGGAAGCATACATTATCCATCGTTTATGTAGATTTTAACCTTAATGGTGATATTTAAACCGCTTTATTTTGTCAAAAATTCACTCAGGATATTTACGTATAGTTGATTTGTTTATCTTTTTAGTTGGTAGTTGTTATTTGGCTGTTATTTTGTAAAATTAAATAGTCTGAAAATTTAATAAATATTAATTCATATTTAATTTTGGGTAAATTTAGTTATTAAACTTTAGTATTTAATTATACTTTGACAACTGATAAAAATAATTATAAATTTAGTACCAATAACAGGACTTAATTATCATTTATAAATTGTTACCAATTTCAACTATTCACTCATGATTCAACTTTTACCAGTCAACCTCCCTCTTTTTTGCCATTACTAACTAATTGTAGTAGAGTGCCCATTTTCAAGATGAGCCGCATACATTACGTCAAACTTTTGAATGATATAATCTATACTATATATATATATCTACAATCGACCATCTTTTATACATTATAGATAGGACAGTATTTACAATCTTATATACATTTTCTTCAGAAACTAAGGTAATTATATTAAAGTGTTATTTTTTTCCAAAAAGCAGTTTCTGTTTTTGAGGATACAGTAAAAATTAAGATAAAAATAACGTATATAGAAAAAAAAAAAACTCAAACACAAATGGAAGGCGAACTTATAAATACAAGAATGGTAATAAAATATTGAAGGTATATTATTTAATCAAAAGTGATTTTCTTTGCCTTTTTACTCATATCAACATCTTTGAAGAAAGCACCATAAGCACTGTGTCCCTTCTTTTTAGTGTGAGAACCAAACTTAAGTAATTCATCTGGAACAGGTTGGTCGGCACCACGTAAGATATTCATTAAACCACCAGCTAAATGCTTTTCATGATCAGTGAATAAAGTATGTGAAATACCAGTTAAACCAGCTCTACCAGTTCTACCAATTCTGTGAACGTAATCTTCAATGGTTAATGGGAAGGTTAAATTGATAACAACCTTGACATTTGGAATATCTAAACCTCTAGCAGCAACATCAGTAGCTAACATGATATTTGATTCACCCTTCTTGAAACTGTCTAAAGCTTGAGATCTTTGAGTTTGATTCAAATCACCGTGTAAAGCGGCAACTTTATAACCTTTATAATTCAAGTTTCTTTCAACTCTAGAAGCTTCCTTCTTATATAATGCGAAAATTAAAATCTTATCGTTAGATTTAGAACCTGATTGATATTTCTTTAATAATTGTATCAATTTTGTATCTTTGTCTCTTGGATCAACAACTTCAACAATTTGAGTAATTCTCTTGTTTGCTGATAATTCATCTCTATCACCAACTGAAACTTTAACAGGTTTGATCATGAAATTGTTTGCAATTTCTCTAACTTCTTTAGGCCATGTAGCAGTAAACATTAATGTTTGTCTATCTTGCTTAGTATTTCTCATAATTTTCTTAATATCTTCTTCAAAACCTTTTTCTAACATTCTATCAGCTTCATCTAAAATCAAGTAATCAATTTTTCCTAAACTAATGGCACCTTCATCTAATAAATCAAGTAATCTACCTGGAGTGGCAACAACACATTGAGAAGTTTTAACTCTTTGTCTTTGTTCATCTTTTGGAACACCACCATAGATACAGGTACATTTAAGACCAGTAGCATCGGTTAAGGTAGTTAAATTATCATAAATTTGAGTAGCTAATTCTCTAGTTGGTGAAACAACTAAAACTTTCAAATCCTTAGAACCGGATTTAACAATGTGATCAATAGCTGGAACACCAAAGGCAAAAGTTTTACCTGAACCAGTTTCAGCAACACCAATAACGTCATTACCGTTAATTAAATATGGCCAAGCAACAGATTGAATAGGAGTTGGTTTTGGGAATTTTTGAATATTTTTCATAATTCTAGAGTCAACCTTAGATTGAGCTAATGATTCAAAACTTAAAACTGGTTTAATTGAAAGATTAGATGGATCTTCAACTGTAACTTCATTTTCTTTTAAAAAGGCATCAACATCAGCTTGAGAAATTGATGGATCTTGGTATAATTTAGTTGGTTCAACTTTTGGAGTGTTGTCGGAACTTTCCTTCTTTTCTTTCTTTTCTTTCTTTTCCTTCTTTTCCTTCTTATCTTTCTTTTCTTTCTTTTCCTTCTTTTCCTTCTTGTCTTTCTTAGACTTCTTGGTTAATGAATCCTCTTCGGATTCAATCTTTCTCTTCTTATCTTTAATTTCACTCTTAGACATTGTTGTATATAATGGATTTATTAAGTGAATATTACAAATTATTTCTATTATCACTTTGATAAGGGAGAAAAACCCATTTAAATTGAATTTTTATAACAATACATTTTGATTTCAGAAAAATTTTCAGACAAAAAAAAAAAAAAAAAAAAAAAAAAAAAAAAAAAAAAAAAAAAAA
>JAJLSX010000064.1:0-35878 GCA_030567815.1 Ogataea piceae | reverse complement strand
ATTCGAATTTTTTTCTTTCATTTCGTTCGGCTAATGTACATAAGTTATATATATAACTGGTTAATTTTTTTTTCAAGCGACTTGAATTACTAATTTATAAGAGTGAAAGAACAAATATTGCTGCTGGAACTAATGATGCAAATCCGGTAATTTTATTTGCACCATTTTCAGTACTGACGGTACTGACAGTTGAAGTAGAATCATCAGATGAAGAAGATGAAGACTCAGATGAAGACTCAGATGAAGAAGAAGAGATGGAAGAAGTAACTAAAGTTGTTAATGTGCTATCAGAAGTTGATCTTTTAACTGTGGATGCACTTCCTCCTATTATTAATTCAGAATTTGAATATCCACTTGTTGATATAGTTCCTGTTGTTGCTGTTGTACTAGTTGCAGATGTGGCACCAGATTCGGTAGAATCTGAACTATCCACTAATGAATCAAATTCTTCTTCACCTTTTTCTTTTCTACCATTAACTTCACCATCAGCAGCAGTAATAGAAGTCCAATCACCAGTTGTATCACTATATGCATATTCAGTACCGGTAGAATAATCAGTAACAACTAAACTTTTAATTTGCATTGTAAATGGAGCATCAGAATAATCAGTAGAACCTCCAGCCCATTCAATAGTACCTTCACTGTTTGTTGAATCACCTCCAGCCCAGATACCAGCCATTAAGTACATTGGACTTTGAGGATAACCACTTGAAGAATCATTCTTTAAAGTTCTGACAACAGTTCCATCAACTGCCCATGTAAGTCTTTCTTCAGTCCAATCAATTGTATAAGTACGGAATTCAGTTCTTGGATCATCAATTTTATGATATGCACCTCTATCATAAGTTGATGTATTACCTTTAGAGAAGAAATTAGATTGAACTTCATAACCATCACCACCAAACCATTCTAAATCAATTTCATCCAAGTCATCACTTTGTAAGTAAAATGATGAAATAACACCTTTACCATATGCAGATTTTAATTCAACTTCAACTTTACCAAACATAATATAGAAATTTGATCTCAAAGAAGGATTATCAAATCTTTCTGCTAATGTAAAATTGACACCTTCATCACCATATGTGATTTGGTCTGGGGTAGAGTAAACATTGAAGTAATCACTTTCTTCAGTGAAATCGACGCTTATTGATGTTGCTAATGCTGGATCTGCTGAACATGAAGCAGTCGATAAAGGATTACAAGTAGCAGTTGCTAAACTAACTGTTGATGTAGCTGATGCAAGTGATGCCAACGTTATAGCGGATGCTAAAATATTATTCTTTAATGAAACCATCGTTTGTTTTCTAATTTTCTATAACCTTTCTCTATTAAAACCTCTTTTTATAACCAAATGATCTATACAGTTTAGTATTATTCCCACAGATTATAATTTATATTTAAGTATTGGATTCAAAGATAACATAGTTTATTATCTTCTGGTATTCAAGAAAAAAAAGGGGAAAGTTATCTGATTTATAACGTTTTCAAAAAGTCACTTTGGAATGCTTCCATCTGAGATGAATTAAAGATGGCTTATTTTACCCGCTAGTAAAAAAACAGCCGCACAAATGATCTTTTTTTTTTCTTCTGCCTTAGAAACATGGCGCAGGGAAAGTAGTGAAACTATTTTTAGATTCTTTATGAATTTTATAATTGTTTTTATATTTAGTTATTAAATGGGTGTTTTAATTTAGTCATTGTAGTATATATAGGGTATGTATATATATATAATTAATATAACTAACTGCCTTAATATAGCTTTGTTCTCTACAGTTATCGATAATGAACTTTAAAAATCCGGGCCTTTTTCTCACTTCGCACTCTATTTTGTTAGACGCGTCCCAATTGGGATAATTAATTAACTTTATTTACATATTTCCAAATCGGGTAATTATAAATGGGATGGCTGGTTTGCGAGGGAGCATATATCTTTAAATTTCCCCATTTTTCATATATAATATTTTGGGAATCTCTTTTTTTTTTTTCATTGATCTAGATTTGATTCAACTGATCTAGATTTTGGTTTGACTGATCTAGATCTTGATTTGACTAATCTCTCATGTTGATGTGTTTTAGATCGTTAGCAACTTGCATCGAAGAAATGAGGCGGGAATGACACATATTTGAATTTACCTGTCAGATCGAGTAAACATCCATCATTGTAAACTTTCAGTCCTAAATTTTGTAAAATAGTTTTTTCTATATCACAAACACCAAAAGAGTCTTTTGGTAACCATATATACTGATCTAGAGGGTTGAATACGAGGGATGGATATAGAAATTTTTTAATTTCTTCAAAGCTGTTAATTTTAATTTCTTCTTCTTTTGTATCTATATCAAGATCCAATTGTTTATATAGTTCCAAAGGTATATTTGATAAACTTGTATCATATTTCTCATTTATCACTAAATGTGCCCATGTTGTTAGTCCCAGTACGACTATCATTAACATCCCCAAGGATATACAAGTTCGCTCATTTTTATCATCTCTTACCAAGAAAAATAGCCCGATAAGAAATATTTCCAAACTATAAATCCCTGCATATAATTGTCTTAGTGCTATTGCATAAATCATTCCATAACTTTCTGAATAGTTTGGATATCTCAAAACGTACCTCAAGCTATACTTGTAAGAGATAAGAGTAAGTAAAAAATTAATACAGCAGAATACTGATATTATTGGTGATATTACCGAGTAAACTAAACCAATTGAACCATAAACTGAAAATGTTGGATATGTCAAACCCCAAGTATGGGGATCAAGAGAATTTCTTCTCGTGGCTTTTTGTCTTGGAGTTTTATCAAATAATTCTCTATTTATAAGATACATGAAAAGTCTATTGAACTGTAACATACTGTTACCGAACAGTGCTAGTCCCTTTACTATGAAAAACGAAAAAAAAAAATTAGAAGCTTTGGGGAAATCTAGTGCAACCATCTTTGGAATTGATGAAGGATTTAAAAAAAAACTTTCTAAAATAGCCGGTAAACCTGATGATAAGGTGATAACGATAAATAAGTGGAAAAACAGAAAGATGAAAACCCAACTTTGTAGGCTTATTTGAAGTTTGGTTTTTGTAATGATACCTCTCTTATATAATAAACAGTTGAATATATTCAAAGCAACACCAGTGACAGAAGTCAACATTATCGTTGGAAGTATCCCTTCTATGAATCCAATAATAAATTGAGGTAATGTATTGACCCATTTTATTGTTGGAAATGCAGTTGTTAAATGTGGTAGCTGAGATAATGATACAGAAAAGGCCACGGGGATCACCCAACCAAAAATGATCAATGTAGAGATAAGAAATATAATTGCATCTTTAATCGTGATTGAAAATATATCCTTAGATTGACATAGAAGATTCTCCCAAAAAATACTTTTTGGATTCAACTCCACTAGTTTCACAATCATTCCTCCTGGGGTTTGTGTCAATAGTAGTTGACTTGCCAGATAAGCACTCGAAGTTTTATTGAACTGAATGAATGCTTTATGTTGGACAGTGCTCATTGTAGACAACATATTATCTTGCGCTATAATTATCTCCTTCTCAAGGTTTTTCAAATTTGTAATTATCAAATCACGAGAATCTACCAATTTACTAATCCCAGGTATGGCTACCTCATAATTTCTCCATATTTTGAGAGGTTCATACGTGATTCTCTTCTCTGTATATTTCCTATTAACACCAGCTTCAAAGCACATACCATCTCTGATTATTTGTAACTCTAACTCTTCTAATTTATTCTGGTAACTCTTATATTTTTTAATAAGAGATTCCAGTTCACGAAAATCTAAAACAGGTAAAATGTTTTTCACTCCACCAGGGATCATATTGAAAAATTCCATAAGTTTTGTAGAATTTTCAAAATAATCGGGAATATTATCTACCAATACAGTTGACATCATGAATTTATTTTCAACAAAAGTTGAATTTTTGAGAATTGTATTTTGTCTATCACTTACAATTGAATCTAGATTTTTTAACAGTAAATAGTGGAACCAGATTATAACAGTGATTGCCATTACGAAATGAAACATATATCTATTTGTATGCTTTGGAGATATATTAGAAGCTGAAATCTTATCGAGTGAGCTAGTATTACCTTCATTTATTGACTCATCTCCACCAGAAATATTTACTATAGTCAAAATTGGTATATTAACACATGCAATTCCAGTAAACAAAGCTAATAACGTCTGCATATACTTCAAGAAGTAATATGAATCGAGACCACAGTTGAAATACTCTTCAATGGGTAATTTTATCAGTTGTATCAACCATCCAACAAAGTTAATGTTACCGGTTCCAAGAGTCGAAATATTACAATCATAATACAAATCAGACTGATAAAAATCTCTTAAAATGTTTCTTAGATATGAAAACAATAAAATCTCCAAAAAGCAAAAACTTGTTGAAAATATCAACGAGGATAGGAATGATTCTAATGAAATTCCAACAGAGCTATGCGCTGCACCAAAATGTGTTGCATTCAAAAGGTCAAATATTGCAAAACTCTCTAGATTTACACTTGAATCATACATTTATTGAATATTATTTACATGCTATACAAAATGTCAAGATAGAGTAGTGTATACATTCATCATCACCCCTTTTTTGAAACTTCGATATATGTACACATTAGCGCCAATAAGTCTATATATATATAGCAGCGCGTACACGTACACATCTATGCACCTTTTGAAATAACAATTACGTAATAAGCACATTTTCAAATCGATGCGAATTTTTGTATGTTTACGGAGAGTAGCCGCAAATCTTTTAAAAAAAAAAAAAATAAATAGAAAGTGTACGTAAGGAAAGGATACGGTATTAATTTTGATTATATACATAAATAATATGTTTGTTCTAATTTAAAAAAACACAATTTGTGTTATCTATAAAACAGATCAAGTATAATTTTGTACTGTGGAAATTTATCACTTTCGACGTTATAGCCAAATCATATATACAATGTCAGGATTCAAAAAGCTGGAAACACTCAGATCTGTTTTTAAGTCTCGGTCAAAGTCCCGATCAGCATCACCAGATCCTGAACCGTTACTAGCTGGTAGTTTAAGTGCCTCCGACCCATATACGAACACTGATGATTTCAAAATCAATGAATATGATAGCGATAATGGTTCTGATGAACCTGCATTGACACCGCTTGTATTGCACGGATACAAAGAATCAACGAAGCATAAACTATTATCAGCTGAAATTGCAGAAGAACTCAGATTGCACGTTCCTTCAATATTACAAATTCCACACGATTGGAAATTATTATATTCAATAGAGCAGAATGGAACATCACTAAATACTTTATACGCAAATTCCAAACCTATAATTGGTGAGAGTGCCAGTAGGAGGAAAGGATATCTTTTGGTTATCATGGATACACATCACAATTTATTTGGAGCTTACCTGAATGATCATCTAAGGGTAATGGATAGGAAACATTACTATGGGAATGGTGATTGCTTTTTATGGAAAGTTGAAGTGGATACCATCAAGGATATTGAAACTTTGAAAAGTAGTGGTGAAAAACAATCAAGATTAAAAGTTTTCCCATATACATCTTTGAATGATTTTATCATTTATTGTAACCATGATTTTATTAGTATTGGATCAGGAAATGGGAAATTTGGGTTATGGGTTAATGGTGATCTTGATACAGGTGCATCTGATCCTGTGGAAACATTTGGTAATGAACATTTGAGTATATCGAGTAAATTTAAAATTTTGGGACTAGAGTTGTGGAAAATTCAATAAATTTCACTTTTTCGATTGTTTATTTCTCCCCTTGAGAATTCCTAATTTTTGAAGAGCTTGCTATTCGTGTCAAGACCCTTTTATCATCTTGTGGAAAATTTGTCAATTTTATCAATTTTAATCTGTTTCGCTAATAATTAATTGCTAAGATGCAACAACATATAGTTACCTAATAATACATATCTAAATTCAAGCGCACAACCGTTTTTTTTTATAACCCAAGTAATACAGCTAATATATACTATATCAAACAAATCACGAAACTAACAAAGCTATATCTACATAAATTAAATTTCAATGATATAAACTGACAAAGTCAAAATATTACAGAGGTGAACACACTACAACCACCGAAAATTGAAAGCACAAAAATAAATAGATGTGGTAAAAACATTCACTATTGTAAAACCCATAGTAAAAAAAAAAGTAAATATAAAATGAAAAAAAACATAGCAACAAGCTTTGCTTCAAACCCTGAGTGTATAGTCAGCTAATCTAACTTTTCAGCATTAACCTCAGCCAGTTGTTGTTCTTCATCGCTAATTGATTCATCCTCACCTTTTCTTGAGTGTTTAACCAATTCTTCACTTAAAACATCTTTTTGATCTGCAGATTCAATACTATCACCAACTTCTGATTCAGTAGCAGAATCTCCGCTAACTGTAGAGCCACTTTCTAAGATATCATCAAAATCAATCTTAGAATCATCACCATAGGAAGAAAGTTGCGAGGAATCAATTTTGTTAGATTTATAACCCAAACCAAAATTATTGAAGAAATTATTGATATTTTTAGAAGCCTTTGCCAGTGATAAACCTTCAACGGCGATTGTAGTCTCTTCAATCTCTTCATCATCATCATCATCATCATAAGCTGAGGATGATTTTCCTCTAACAGATGATTTTGATCCTGCGGTTGAACCTAATTTAGACTTTGATTTTGATTTTGAACTAGAGGATTGTTTACCAGATCCTATGCCTAACTCAACTTCAAGGCCAAGATCGAAATCATCAGTTTCTTTGAAACCTTTAGACTTACCAGAATCTGAAGAATCTTCAATAATAAGATCTGCATCTTTATATGATGACACAGACTTACTAGATTTTCCTGGAATTTTTGGAGTTTTTTTACCAACTGTGTTCTTTGATGTTGCTGCTGATGATTTGATAGTAATTTCTTCATCTTTTCTTGCTGAACCTGTCTTTTTATTATCACCAACTTCCACAATAACTTCTGAGGATGCCTTTCTTAACTTCTCTGGATCATTCAATTGTTTGTGAGCGCCAATTTTAGGACGTTTACTGTTACCCTTCTTCTTAATAGCTGTTTCATCAGTATCAACAGTTTGTTCGGTTGAATCTGAGTCTTCAACTTCAAAAGAACCACTATTTGATGCAAACCCACCTTTAGCAAATTGATTACCAGTTTGGGATTTTGCCTTAGGTAATATATCGGTTTCATCTTCATTTGCAACTTTGTAAATATCATCGATTTCAATGTCATCCAATCCTAACTCGTCAAATGCCTCATCTTCATCATAACCCAAGTCTGCCTTGGAATCGCCTTTACCAATTCTGAAATAGTTAACCCAAACTTCACCCAAGAATGCCCATTTAGAAGTATCTTGTGGGGTAAAGTCAATGATAGTACCTTGAGGAATTTTTGAGTTAGCACCACCACCAATAATATCATATGCACACCACAGATAATTTTCACATTGTGAAGTCATAACCCAACCTCTAGAAGGTTCATCGCTATCAGTTTCTAAACTATATTCAGCAGGAGGAGGAATCAAAGCTTTAGTGATCTGTAGAGGAGATAAATATTCTTTCTTTAATTGCAACAAAGTTTTATCTTGATTTCTTTCATAGTTAATATCTTTATAGTAAGAATCTGGTTTTTTACAAGTTAAGAAACCAGAATTGAACCACAATAATGATTTATTATCATCTGAGATATGACCAGGATGAGTTGAACATAATTCTCTAGCTAATAAATCAGGATCAGATCTAATATCACCAATAGATGCAGCTGGATTTTCATTGAATTTATAAGAGTTACCCATAATTTCTTGACCTAACCAAACAAATTCTTTTTCACCATGAACAGAACCTGAAATTAATTTGAAAAGTTGCATTTCTGCAGCTGCTAATATACCATCGAATTTATCCTTTTTATTAATTGCGAATAAACCAGCTTCCATATAATGTCTTGCCTTTTCAGCAAAGAATCTATTATTCAAAGTTTCTTCACTTGGTTTTTTAAAACCTAAATAATTAAAATCATCATCTTTATTTAAATAACTAACAAAGAAATCCATAATACCATCATATAAGAAAGAATTTGCCTCTCTATCTCTGAAGAAAATTGTTGAAGTTTCTTTATATTGAGGTAATTCGAAATATTGTTCAATTGGTAATAATGGGACAGTATCTGTATCTAACATTATAAATTCTTCAAAAGAATTAAATAAAATAGCCAGTAATTTCATACCCCATTTACCAAAATAAGATTTATATCTAAAATCAATTGTTTTAGAAACATCAACAAATGTAACATCTAAAGTTGGAATTTTAGAAGGTAATTTAAAATCTTTTGATTTTGGTAAATTCATAATTGGTTCAGTAGCAATTTCCATAATTTTTTTAATTGAATTTAAACTTAAATCATTATTATGAATAATTTGAATTGGTAATTGATTATTTAAAACTCTTAATAATGAAAGTAAAGCTGATAATTCTGGAACTAAAGCATTATTTGAAGTTATCACAATACCTTTACCAATTGATTTTTCTTTTAAATTTGGAACAAAACAAACATCTTGAGAATATTCTTCACCAAATGGAGTTAAAATTTTTTTTTCTAGTTTTTGATTAAATTTAGTGAAAATTGGTAAATATTGAGTTAACCATGGGAATAAATTTAATGAAATTATTTTACAAGATTCAACATCAACTTCTTGTGAATTTTTCAAAAAAAATGAACTGAAAAATCTTAAATGAGCAAATGAATTATTAATTTCATTTGATGAAATTTCATTTGATTGTAATTTTTTATCTTTAATATCTAAAACTGATTTTTTAACAAATTCACCATCTAATTCTAAATCTTTCAATTCTTGTTCTGATAAGATATCTTTAATTTTTAACCATTTTTGTAATCTTGAATCTATATATTTAGTTGGATAATAAACGTCTCTATAAATTGTTTCTTGAATCCCTTTAAATTTATAATTTGAATTTGGTAAGATATCATCTCTATAAATTTGAATCTTTTCATTTAATGTTAATTCATTATATTCTTGATAATCAAATTTTGTTTTCAATAATTCATATGGAGAAATTGAAGAATTAAATGAAGGTTGTTCAATTGGTTCATTAACTAAATCATCTAAAAATCCCATAATTTTCAATTTTTGATAAAATTCACTTGTATATATATCATTTTTATTTTTAATTGTTTTCAAATATTTTTCCTTATATGTTCCAATATATTCATCATCTAAATCAAATTGAATTTGATTTGAAGCATTTAAATTAAAGAAAAAATTTAGTAATAATAGTATTCCAAAAATCCAAACTATTTTCCTATTTGATTTTAAAAACCTTTTAAGTCTTTTATCATATAAAAATAAACTTCTTCTCTGATCAACAGATAAAAATTTAGATAGTGAACTATACATGGTGGTGACAAGTTTTTTTTTTTTCTCCCTCTATTTCCTTCTTGACTAGTGATTGAATTGCTCAATTGGATGTTTTAAAAAATATATTTTAAACAGAATCAATCATAAAATAAAGGTAAAAGACCTATTATCTATAGAGTATATATTTATCTATCTTTAGAATATCTCTTTGTTTGAATGATATAGCGTTAACACTAGGGAAACCAATGACAACTAAACCTAACGAATATCAAGATTATATAAATCTCTCTTGAACAAATTGATCAAATAAATAGGAGTATATTTGATTAAAACAAAGAAATAAAGTCGATTAAAACAAGACAAGTAATTTAATTTTAAACAAAAGAGAAGATCAATTTTTTTTTCCCTCTTTTTATGTATTTTTGTCTTTTTCTCTTTTGTCCTTTTGTCTTTTTGTCTTTTTGTCTTTTTGTCTTTTTGTCTTTTTGTCTTTTTGTGTGCCTGCGCTTGAGCATTACGTAATTTACATATAATTTTGCTCTAAAAAAAAGACTCCGTGAAGTAACGCTCGATCATGCCATGCGCACGACGTAACGTTTAATTAAATATGCCACGGCCTACGGGCAGTTAATATATAAATTTTCCATGGCTAAATGTTTTAGCTTTCTTAATTTAATTTTGATTACGTACTTACGCGTCAATTTGTGGCGAATGTACTGGCGTTGTACGCGTTGCTTAAGTTCTGACATCGGTCATGTGACTAAAAGTATTCATTTCAATTGATAAATTACGCGTAAATGAAATGAATACGAATTATATGCGCTGTACTACTTACTGAATTAGTTCTTCTTCATACTCATATCCATTTTCAGTTACTAACAGTTAATAAAATACCATGAGTACTCAATGATGCCGAGTCTCTTAACTTCACCATTTAAATATAGACCAAAGATATATATTATATATCACTTAGCTAGACTTGCAATCAAAGACGTACGAATAAATTGAAAGACCAATTACTCAGCCACTATTTTACTGCCTACCTAGCCTCTCATGGCTGGTATATAATATATATTATATAATATAATATATATAAGTCTGATAAACACATGGCGTATTCCTAAATTGTACAATCATTGGTCTTTGCACTTAATCTATATTGTGATATTTGCAGCTTATAAGCCTTCAATTTAATACTTCAACCCATATATATATATATATATACAATAAGTATGTATATAACTAACTACACTTTCTTTCAAGCTTTGAAAGATGTATATAGTTAATTGTCATTATACTAATTTATATCATACAGCACTGTGTATATATTCAGATAGGATATATAAAAAAGAAAATAATACACAATTGTAAAAATTACATAACATATTATATAATGAACAAGCACGTGCCCAGGTCAATTTTAAAAAATTGCGATAAAAACACTCAAATTGATATTAATTTATTACATAATCAAAATTTAGATGTTGATTAACTTTTTTGACAGATAAAAGACAAAAAGGAAATTAACTAATTAGGAACAAAAGAAGTCACTTTTAATGTCAATTATCAATTGTCAAGTATCAAGTATATATATATATAATCTCTCTTTAGTTTGTCTTTATTGAGTGATAAATCAATTCAACTTCTTCAATTGTAATACCATTCAAAAAGATGAAGTTTGGTGAAACACTTAAATCTTCTCTTATTAAAGAGTACTCATATTACTATATCCAATATGACGAGTTAAAATATCAAGTTAATAAAGGATTAAATAAAAACAATGGTAAGTGGTCAAATAATTTAGAAGAATCATTTGTTAATAATATGGAGAATGAATTGGATAAAATTTTCAATTTTGTTAAATTAAAGGATAAGGAAATTTTAAGAAGAATTAAAGAGATTGATCAATTAGTTAATACAACAGTTTTAAATTCTAAAAATGCAACATCCGAAGAAGAATTGGAATTTTATGAACAAGATTTCCAAGATTTAGAAGATGAATTAAGTGATATTATTGCAGATGTTCACGATTTAAATAAATTTACTAGATTAAATTATATTGGATTTCAAAAAATTTTGAAAAAACATGATAAGCAGACAAAATTTATTTTAAAACCAATTTTCCAAGCAAGATTAAATTCAAAAGCTTTTTACAAAGATAATTACGATGGTTTAATTGTTAATTTATCAAAATTATATGATTTAGTTAGAACTAGAGGTAATCCTGTTAAAGGTGATTCATCAGCTGGTGGTTCAATGCAAAATTTTGTTAGACAAACTACAAAATATTGGGTTCATCCTGATAATATTACAGAATTAAAATTAATTATTTTAAAACATTTACCAGTTTTAGTTTTCAATTCAAATAAAGAATTTGAAACTGAAGATTCTGCAATTACTTCAATTTATTACGATAATGAAGAAATGGATTTATATTATGGTAGATTAGAAAAAACTGAAGGTGCTGAAGCTATTAGAGTTAGATGGTATGGTGGTATGGGTGCAGAGACTGTCTTTGTTGAAAGAAAAACTCATAGAGAAGATTGGACCGGTGAAAAATCTGTTAAAGCTAGATTCCCATTAAAAGAAAAAAATACAAATGATTTTATGAAGGGTAAATTTACAGTTGGTCAAGCTTTTGAAAAAATGAGAAAAGATGGTAAAAAATCAGAAAAAGAAATTGAATCTTTGGAAAGATTAGCACAAGAAGTTCAATATAGAGTTATTAAAGATAAATTTAGACCTGTTATGAGATCATTTTATAATAGAACAGCTTTCCAATTACCAGGTGATGCAAGAGTTAGAATTTCATTAGATACTGAATTAACAATGGTTAGAGAGGATAATTTTGATGGTATTGATAGAACTAATGGTAATTGGAGAAGAATGGATATTGGTGTTAATTTCCCATTTGCAAATTTAGCAGAAAGAGACGTTGAAAGATTCCCATATGCAGTTTTAGAAGTTAAATTACAAACTCAAATGGGTCAAGAACCTCCACAATGGGTTAAAGAAATGGTTTCAAGTCATTTAGTGGAAGCTGTTCCTAAATTCTCTAAATTTATTCATGGTTGTGCTACCCTTCTACCTGAAAAAATTGACTTGATACCATTTTGGTTACCTCAAATGGACGTCGATATTAAAAAACCTAAACGTGATGAAAATTATGGTATTATAAGACAAAGACAAACTGGTGAATCTAGTCAAGGTGGTGAATTTGACGAAGAAGAATTAATTGGATCTGGTATCTCAAATTCATTACCAACTGGTATCTCATCCGGTTATGGTTCTGTATCATTCAATGAATCAAATAATAGAATTGAAGAATTATCAGACGATGGTATTAATAGTGCAACTGACTTGATTAATTCCATTAAGAATTACTACAAAAATATAACAAAACCTGATACTTCCTTCAATAAAGTTCCAGATGGGACAACTTTTGAAACCAAATTTCAAGCTCCACCTGGTAAACGTATATCGGTGGTAGTCAGAGTGGAACCAAAAGTTTATTTTGCAACTGAAAGAACTTACTTATCGTGGTTATCAATCGCTTTAATATTCGGTGGTACTGCTCATACTTTACTGAACTATGGTGATCTTATATCACTAATCACATCAACATGTTTCTTCTTGTCTGCTTTATTGACAATTACTTACTCTACAGGTGTTTATATTTTTAGAGTTATCAATATTAGAAAGAAAAGAGCAGTCAGATATGATGATCAAGTTGGTCCAAGATTAGTCTGTGGTGCTTTAGCACTATCAATTGCAGTTTCTTTCTTATTCAGATTACTGAAATAAGATTGCTCAATGTCAGATATAACCAAATATATAAATCCACATTATATAGCATTATTTTATTTTCTATCCAACATCTTGATTTTTCTACCTTAGACAATTTTTATTTTTAATTTCTGTTTTTCTTCTTTTTATTAGTTTATTTAATTTTTAGAGTGTTCTATTTCATTTCATCTTCACATCATTTTATTAGTCAATTCAATTCTATCTTTTTGAACTTATCATATTGTAATCCTTCTCGAATTGTAAGTTCCATAGATATAAAATTCGGTGTACGGAACGTAAAATTATAAAAGTATGGGGATCTGGTGTACAGGTTTTCTGATAATGTAAAATTTAACATTTTTAAGTATTTTATAAATTCTATTACTATTCAAATAACTATTTTGTTTTCAAACTTCAATAGTTGTTCATTAATCCAAACTAAGATTATCACAAGGTAGTGCCATATCAGGAGCAACAAACAAATAGACTATGTCATCTCTTACTGTCAGCGGATTAAATCCTGAAGATTTAGAGTCAAAGTCAGATAACTCAAACACGGTAGTGACAACATTAATTGTTCAACAACAAATGCCTACTATGCTGTCAATGGAAGAATATCTATCGCAAGCACTGCTGAAACTACAGCAGCAATCCACAGAAGGTGGAACTGGAGGAAACGAACAACCACAGCTGTACCTACCACCTTTGATGAATTACTCTCCACAGCAGTCTGGGATTAAAAACTGGTCTTTCACAGAAGGTTTAATTCTTGGACAGGCCTCAGTCATTCTTCTAATGATAATGTTCATTAAATTTTTTGTCTTTAGTGAATCATCTCCATCCCAACCATCAACTGTATCATCTGCGAAAACGAAAAAATCAAAGAAAAACAATAAATCTAAAGACACAGCAAATGGAAATGCTGCTTTAAGTAAGCACAACCAAGATGATGATTCTGCTTCAATAATAGAAGCTATACTTGAAAAAACATATTATGACGTGAAAACTCATCAACCTGAATCACTTGATTGGTTCAATGTTCTAATCGCTCAAATGATTTCACAATTTAGACACGAGGCCTTAAATAATGACAACATTTATCACTCTTTATCTGAAGCTTTCAGTTCCTCAATTATACCTGACTACTTAGACAAAATCCGCATTAATGAAATAAGTATAGGTAATGATTTCCCTATTTTTAGTAATTGTAGAATTCAAAACAATGAAGGAAGATTAGAAGCTAAGATTGATGTTGATGTTAGTGATACTTTCACATTGGGCGTTGAAACAAAACTGTTGATAAATCATCCTAAACCATTGAGTGCATCTTTACCAATCAAATTATCGGTTTCAATAGTAAGATTCTCTGGTTGTCTTACAGTTTCTCTAATTTCTACATCTGACGCAGAAGAAATAGTCGAGCTGAAGAAATCAGGAAAATCAACCACAAATGAAAACATTTCATCATCTTCATTTTCTTCAAGCTCAACTTCATCAGATGATAATCAAAATGGAAATAATGAGAACAAGCCATCATCTGTAGGCTTAATGTTTTCTTTCAACCCAGATTTTAGACTTCAATTTGAGATCAAATCTTTGATTGGATCAAGAACAAAACTCGAAAATATTCCAAGAGTTGGCTCTATAATTGAAAATGTTTTGAGGAATTGGTTTATTGAAAGGTGTATAGAACCAAGATTCCAATTTATTCAGTTACCTAGCTTGTGGCCAAGTAAGAAAACTACAAGACAGCCACTGAATACTACAACCAATGGCTCTGGTACTACAACTACAGGATCAAACCAAGAAACAAGCGAGGAATCTACTTAGCCATATTTCATATGTATATATATTACAATTCTGTATCTACTGTTTACTAATTATTTATTCTATTATTATTATATTACACAAAATATATAAATGTTAATTTTAAAATGGATCTTCAAACGGATCATCCTCATCGTAATCATCATCTTTCTCAAATTCATAGACAATCGCACCACCCATTGAACCCAGAGACTGTTGAGCTTCCAAATAAGGTAAGTCAACTTGATCTTTGGCAATCTTTTGTCTTTGGGTAGTTGTCAAATTGAAAGTTGTTAAACCTTCGAGTAATTTACTCTCATTTGTCTCTTGATCTAATCCGTCGTTAGATTCAGATGATGTATCTATCTCATAAGAATGTTTGTCTGTATCTATTATGAATTTATAAAGCAAAGATCTTCCAGATTTACGTCTATAAGTTAACTCAACTCTGAAAGTTGATAAATTTGATTTCTTCAATGGTAAATCTAATGCACCAATAGCGGCATCTAACTCTTCTTCGTCTATGCTTTGTCCTGTAGGTTTAATGTCAAAGATAGTAGTTGAAATGAATTGTAATCTTGTTAACAGACTAGGCTGACTTGGGTTTTGTAAATTTCTAGTAACTGGGACTGATAAATGATACGTTCCGTAAATAACAACATTTGGTAAAATTAATGATTGGAAAAACTCATTTAACTCTTCTTCTTTAATATAGTTAAGTGAATCAACAACAAATATTGTTTTCTTCTGTGAGAGTGGTGTTGGTGGCTGTGATAATAATGGTTCTGTTCTCTTTAATATTTCAGCTTTGATCTTACTCATAGGTAGAGATAAGCAACTTATAAAGTCATCGGCATACGAAGGTTTGTTTGTTGTTTCAAATGATAAGTATATTATTTCAGCCTTGACTGATGATGTAGATTTGATTTTGTATATAAATTCTTTTGTCAAATAGCTTGATGATTGAACTATTGTATCTAATGCTAAAATAAATGGAGAGTTCTCTTTTAAAGTGAATACTCTGTTCAATAAAACTGTAGGGGAGGCCACAGATGAGGACATTTTGATTATCTTCGTACAAGATAGAACTTTCAATAAATATATATATATATATATATAATATACACTGAATAGATTAATCTAATTTACCAGTATGATAGACTTGAAATAGATAAATTTTTAAAATCTCTATTTGAGAAGTTTAAATATTTTCATTTTTTTTTTTTTTTAATTTTCGTAATTACTTAATATATTTAACACAGCCTTTAAATGTTTTAGTAAATTTATTAATTATTTATATATAAAGTTTAAACTACTATACAGCTATATAATTCTAGGGAACAAAAAACCAAAATTTAAATTTAGTACATTTCGTTTGCAGACTGGTATGCATTACTGAGTTCGTACGAAAAATCACCTGTTGGATTATTATCTTGTTGGAAGTCTCCAGCCTTGTATATCATCTCAGATGTGTCATTGTAGTAAGATCGATTAACGAAAAAAGTTATCAATCTTGCTTGAAATTCAATTATATCATAGACATCCATAAAATCTACATCTGAGTTATCTGGAGTACTTGCACTTGAAATGTCTACCACAGTAGGATAACAATCATTAAACCATGAATCCTCAAATTGTGTAGGATATGAAGGTACTTTTCCTATCCACGATTCAACTTTTTCCTTATGAGGCATACTTGCTGTTTGTCTTGGATTAAAATCAGATGGGAATTTCCCATTTTCAGGATCATTTGTCTCGTCAGTGAAATAGTTAGTTTCAAATTCATTTTTATTATACTTACTTTGAGGAATTCTTGATTTTAAAACTGGTCCATCGCCGTTCAACCTTGAGCATGGAAGTAATGGTCTTGCTCTCTTGGGGATCCCTTTTTTATCAGAGTGTAAGTGAGAACCATACACCTTAGATTGATTGGGTCCCATAATATATGGATAGTGATCTTCTTCACCAGCTGAATTCTCCACTGAACAAGTCTCAGCTCTAATGTATTTGTCTTCTAAAATATTGTTATCCTCTTTTGTACTCTCGGGAAAATAAATTTCAGGAAATAGTAATCTTTCATTACTATTCAACTGTTTCTGAAGCTTGTTTGTTTGAGATTGTGTATGCATATCACCATTTGTTAAAGAGTAAATATTATCTGGCGCGTAAAGTACAATATAGTCTTGTTTCCCTGTTTTACCAGGTGGCAGTGTCTATTTTTGTTTAAAAGTTTAACTTTGATGTTAGTATACTGAATAATTAGATGGACTCAAATTATACGTTTCTATTTACTTTGTAATCTGTCATTCTGAAATTCTATATAATATGCTAACAACGCAGAGTTGGATGTCTGATACAGATATATATATATATATTTCAAAAGGACAAGATAAACCAAAATTCTATTTTTAATAGTTTAAGAAACTATTTTTGGTATTTATCAGACTGGATTAAGAATTAACCGCTGAAAATTACCTAACTCGGTCATAAACATCATCCCTTTTTCTTAAATATACCCCATTTGAAAGTAAGCGCCTTGAAAAATAAAAGATAACATGCACCAGCCACTGTTAAACTTATCTCCATATGGTGGTGGCTTATATATATCTAAAGAAAATAAATATTTTTTTTTCTTTAACACTCTGAAGAAATTAGAACACTTTATCTTTGTTATATATATGGGAAGGAACGCTTTGTTGTTGAGCCATATTTACTACCTATATAACCTAAAAATCAAGCTTTCATAACAATTAGTATGGAACAATGGGTGTTCATGGACTTTGGGATATTGTTGGACCGACTGCAAGACCTGTCAGATTGGAATCATTAAATAAGAAAAGATTAGCAGTCGATGCATCAATTTGGATTTATCAATTTTTGAAAGCAGTTAGAGATTCCGAGGGAAATCAACTTCGGAATTCACATATAGTTGGATTTTTCCGTAGAATATGTAAAATTTTATACTTTGGTATAAAACCTGTCTTTATTTTTGATGGAGGGGCACCAATTTTGAAAAGGCAAACTATCAGTAAGAGAAAAGAGAAAAGAGAAGGCAATAGAGAAACAGTCAAACAAACGGCACAAAAACTTCTTGCCCAGAGATTACAACGAGCAGCAGAAGATTCTGTCAATAAAGAAAAATCAGTTTCACCTCAAAAACCTAGAGCTTCTAGTAAAGCTGTTAGAAAAGAAGTCCCTACAGAACGCTTGCAATTTGCAGAATACTATGAAGATAATAACTATCTTGATGGTGACTCATCTCACCCTATTACCACAGAATTAAATAAACCTTCTGGTAATAACGCTATCAATGATTCCGAAAAGGAAAGTAAAATGTTCAGAAGACAAGACGACTATCATTTACCAGAGATCGATGGATTCGAGATTCAAAAGAATGATAAAAGAATGATCACTGACTACGAATATGATAGACTTACAAATGATGTATCTGATGAAATCGAAGGATTGGATCTAGATAATATTGATCCACAATCTCCAGAGTTTGCGAAACTACCATTGTCAACACAGTATATTGCATTATCTCACTTAAGACTCAGATCGAGATTAAGAATGGGTTATACCAAGGATCAATTAGAGACACTATTCCCAAGAAGTATTGACTTTAGTAAGTTTCAAATACAAATGGTGCAGAAAAGAAACTACTTGACTCAAAGATTGATGTCAGCTTCTGGTATGGACACTGAAAGTGCTGGTGTTAAAGCAAGAAGAATCGCTGGTGATAAAGATAGGGCATATGATTTACAAAGAAGTGACAATGGGTGGACATTATCAATCAAGAAAGAAGAAGGTGATGTAATTGAAAATGCTATAAACTTAGATGTGGATAGACCCAAAGTCGATGCTAGTGATGACTCTGATGATGATATAGAGTGGGAAGATGCAGTTCACCCTTCAAAAGCAAATAGTACGTCACATTCAACCCAGATCAAATCATTCATGGACCCATCGATACATTCTGAACCAGTATTCATTACGGATGATAAATCAGATGAAGATACTGAATCGAATGCTCAAGGTATCCATGCTAGTTTGAAGGAAGATGAAGACGATGATGTTGCAATGGCAACAATTAAGTCGTTGTATGAGTATGCGGAGAAGAACAATAAGAAAAAATCTAAAGAAAAAAATGTACATTTTGAAGATCTAAGCGAGAACCAACAGCTGAAGCAAATGGAACAAAATGATCTTTTGCAAGCCATTGAGAGATCAAAAGAAGATTATTATCAAATGATTGACAAGGAAGCAGGTATTATTACTAACTCTAACGAATCGCAAATAAATGAACCACCTTTAATACTATCGAAGCAGTCATTCACCGAGAACTTACCAAAATTCCCAATGTTTTCGTTTGAAAATAATTCTCTTTTTGGAGCTACAAATAATCAAACAAAGCCAATTAAGAAAAACGTGAAATCTAACAATGTATTACCATCAGTTCAGTCCCATGAAGATACAAATTTTGAAATCGAAGAAGTTTCCAAGGATAATAATACAACTAAAAAGAAAGATGTCCAGCCTCTTCCAAGTTGGTTCGAAAGTACTTCTCGTGCGCCTAAAATTAAACAGAGCCACTACTATAATGGAATTGGTATAACTCAACCATTCAAGGCTAAAGAACAAACTGAAGATGAAAAAGCTGGATTAATAATGTTCAATGATCTGGATGAATATTTTGATGATAGCAATCCAACTGAAAATAATTTAGAAACAATATACTTAGATGACGATGATGATCACAAGGAGGAAAATGGTAAGGTAGAGCCAGAAATTGTTGATCTGGACGCAGAATACGAACAATTGGATGATACTTCTGATCATGTTAGTGGATCGTCAAACGTCATTGAGATAGGTGATTCAGATGAGGAAGGAGATGAAGATATTATGTTTGAAGATGTTGAAATCCCACCTGTTGCACTGTCAACTATAACAGAATCTATAATTCCAAATACTCTAGAAGTCGAGGAACAAAAGAACTCCGATGTTATTCAGGATCACAATGAAATTGAATATAATAACAAAGATGACATTCCAAATAAGGATGCGAACACTGATAATGATTCCACAGCTCCAAAATTGAATATTCAGAATGTTCTTACAGGAAATCAAACTTCTTCTGCAAAAGTTGGATTAGAAGACTATGAGTTTTCTGACGAAGAAGATGAACAACTTTCAGCAAATCTCCAAAACGAGGAAGCTGCATATGATAAATTTGTGGGGTCGATTTCTGCGAGCTCACGAAACTCAAATTCCGTTCCTAACCATGGATCATTTTGGTCAATGGATAATGAAGTTGAATTACAAGAACAATTGAAGAAGCAGAAGCGAGATTCTGATGAGGTGACCGCACAGATGATTCTAGATGTTCAAGATTTATTATCACGTTTTGGTATTCCATTTATAACTGCCCCAATGGAAGCTGAAGCACAATGTGCTCAATTATTTGAACTGGGTTTGGTGGATGGTATTATAACTGATGATTCTGATTGTTTCCTTTTTGGAGGTGATAAGATATATAAGAATATGTTCAACGAAAAGAATTTTGTTGAATGTTACCAAGTAGACGATATTGAAAGAGACTTGGGTCTATCTAGAAATAGTATGATTGAACTTGCTATTATGTTGGGAAGTGATTATACCGAGGGCTTGAAAGGTGTTGGTAAAGTTTCTGCAGTTGAAATATTAGCAGATTTTAAAAATTTAACAAATTTCAGAAACTGGTGGATTGATTATCAGAATGGTCACATAGATGAGAAAACAGATTCCACTATAAGGAAGAAATTAAGGAAGACTTTGAACAGATCTTCTTTATTTTTAACCGAGGAATTCCCAAATCAAGTGATATACGAGGCATATCTAAATCCTTCCGTTGATAAAGATAAGACTGAGTTCAAATGGGGGTTCCCAAATTTGGATAAACTTCGAACATATCTGATTTACAACATTGGTTGGAATCAATCTAAGATTGATGAAATTTTGCTACCTGTAATAAGAAGCATGAATAAGCCTCAAGCTACAATTGAAGAATTTTTCCCTGTTGAAATGATACGAAAAAGAAGAGAGATTATGATGGGTAAAAGATTAAAAAACGCTACTAATAAATTAAGGAATGTACCAAGTGATACCAGTGATGAAAAAGATAAAACCTCACCATCAAAAAAAAGGAAAACGAAGTAAATTATGAAAAATCATTATTCAATTAGGGTCACAAGAAAAAAAAAAACGGTATTATATAAAAAACGGATAATTATGATGAACTTATAGGATGAAATGTAATAAATAAATGTTGCAATTTGAGTATTCAGTACCCAAATTTCCAAAGTTTTTCGTTGTAATCTTCGGTAAGTGTAGCATCTGTACCATATGATTCTTGCCATTTGACAAACCCACCTTTAAGAACATAAATCTTCAACCTGGAAACAAACTCTTTATCTATACCTGCATTTGTACTAACTTCATCGTGTAGATAGTCATTCAAGTATCTCATGAATCTCATTGCAGATGATGGACCCCTCTGCTGAGATAAAGCGCAATGGAAAATCACCGTACTAGAACCTGTACTGGCTAATTTAGATAACAAATTTTCACATTCATATTTAAACTGAGCATAAGGTATATTTATAGATCCTTTAATATGACCCCCAATATAGTCAGAGTCCCTAACATCTATAACTATGAAATTTGTACCTAAATTTGTCTTATTTCCTTGTCTGATCCATTGACTTAAAGTAGATGGAATTAATTGCTCCAAGTTGGCGATGGAGAATGCTGCTTTAGACATTATGTACTGATATATATGACTTCTAAAGTGGTTTATACTATATGGCAATATACTATAACCCATGAAGATAACAGTTCATTAAAATGGTAGAAACGGATCTAAATTTTTTTTAAAAAAAAAAAAGAATCAATCGCGTTTTGAAAAAATTCATAATTTTTTTCTAGAAATATCTAAAGATTTTAAATAAGAGCGTAACTAATTAAAAATATATTAAATATATGAATGCAAGTGTAAAATACAAAAGTTTGTTTAAGCAATAATAGCTAAATACAAGCCAACAATAATAGAAAAAAACAAGAAACACAAATGAACGAAAAACAAATAAAAATGAAATACTTGAAATACTAAAATACAGAAGAAAAATGGGGAGATCAAAAAATCAGAAAAAATAAAAATAAAAAAACAGTTATTGCAGGTTTGAAAAGTAACCTGTAAAACATAAATGAATACTTTTAACTTATCAATGTAGAGACGACCAAAAGGAGGGGGAGGGGAAAGGGGATAATTTTTTTTTTCCTTAGGTTTCACTTTATTTATTTAGCGGATCTTCTAGTCTTTCTAGGAGATTTTCTAATAGGAGGTTCAGGTGTAGTATCTTTGCTCACTTCAGGGGTATGATCTTTACTGGATTCATTATCAATATTTTTCTCTTCTGAGTCTTGATACTCGTCGCTAGTATCATAGTTTTCCTCGTCATTAGCATTGTCATTGTCGTCATCATCATCTTCTTCTTCATCATTATCATTGTCAGAATCATCATCGTCATCATCGTCATTATCATTGTCGGAATCATCATCATCATCATCATCATCGTCGTCGTCATCATTTTGTGATTCGAATTCAGAATGACTATCAAACCCACTAACGACCCATTCTTTGAAATTATTTATTAAACTTCTCTTTGATGAGATTGATTTATTATCACCAGGACCATTGTTACCTGTATATCTTAATGCAAATTTATCGGCTGGAGTTTCTAAATTTTTCTTGTCTTTATCACTACCACTACCAATTTTGCCAGAATTAATTCTTCTCTTTTTCAATAACTCTCTAACTTCAAAGTATAAATCTCTAGATGCAATATTTAGATTTAAATTGGTTTTTTTCCAATATGATCTAAAATGTTCAATTTGTTTTTTCAAATCCAATTCATTTTTTTTCAGCCAAGAAACATTCAATTCTTTTCTTGTTGCACCTCTTGCAAAATTTCTCATTAAATACTTGTCATAATCTTTTATAATCTTGGTAATGATATCACTTGTTGATATACCATCTGTTCTTTGTGTTGCTAAAAACATACCAGATTCTTTCATTGGTTTATAAATATCATCTATACCATTTGCAGCATATGGTAAATCATCATGCGCACAGTAATCAATCTTGTGTTTTTTCAAAAATTCAATTGTTAAAATCCATGGTGCATCTTCAATAACTTCATCGACCCATTTACAATGTCTTAAAGTTTCATACCTTTGTTTATCTGTTAAAACTGTTAAACCTTTCATCTTATGAGTTATTATATCATTAGGTATACCAACGACTAATTCAACATTAGGGAAAGATTTCTTACATTGTTCCAATTGTCTCATATGACCAACATGAAATAAATCAAAGACACCATCTGCATAAATTCTAATTGGTCTATCAGTTGGTGGTAACTTAAAAGAATATCCAACAGGTCTAAATCTTCTATACTCTTCAGGAGTTTCATCATCTAATTTCTTCTCTTTTAAAAGAAATTCCTCTTTTTGCTTCTTCTCTTCCTCTTCTTGTTTTTTTCTAAGTAAATCTTCCTTCTCTAATATTGAAGAATTTGATGATGAATTCAATCTTTGTTTCTTATGGGATAGTGAACTCCCATTACTACTAGAAGTATCAATGTCATCCAAATCAGAGTCTTGTACTCCTCTACTTCTCTTTCTTCCCTTGTTTTGGAAAAGTTTTGTAATTGAATCCGAACTGATTAATGAATTAACAGATATTGATCTACCCAATTTAGGGCGCTCATTCTGTTTAGATTTCGCCATTGCTTTCAATCAAAAACAAATAACACTAATATAAAATGTATACAATTGCACAATTGTATATTTATATATTCATATATGTAGTATATACTCAAGGAAAATTGAAAAAAAAAAAAGAGACACACTATAAAAAGTATTGAAATCCAAACAAAGCAAAGAATAACAAAAAAAAAAACACCTTTTTTTTTTTCAATTAAAAACGAAAAAAACGTGAAATTTCTCAACAAAAATTTGAAAACATGTGAAAGTGTTTTTACATCTTTACACGCTGTGAAAACATTGACGTTTTCGGTGTTTTTTTGTGTTTTTAACAAAAATTGATTCATTTTTATGTTTTGTCCCCTTTTTTTTGTCTTGTATTTGTCTTGTATTTCTCTTGTAGTTTATAGATTGAGTGTGATATATATATTGAGTGATGGCTGATTCTGTGCTGAGTAAGAATTTGGGTACACTGTTTGAGAATGTGTCTACGACAGTCAATGATGCTGCACATAATTTGAATTTGCCTCCTTCGATATCAAGACTATTGAATAACAATGGTTTACAATTACTAGGGAATCAACAGCATCAGAGTGTGCATTATAGTAATATTCAAATCATTGATGGATTGAACTCTTCTAATGATAAAGAGGTGCTTGGTATATTGAAATATATCATCAAGAGACTATCATCATCTTCGATTACTTGTCCTACTAAAGATAATGATATTTTACAAATTTTCCCACATGTGATTAAGAATATTACATCAAATAATATCAAGATTAAAAGAATGGTTTATATAATATTGTTAAGATACAATCATTTACAAAAAGATATATCATTATTGTCGATCAATGCGATTCAAAAATCTTTAAATGATTCAAATTGTATAAATAGATCAATTGCAATTAGATGTTTAAGTGGTATTAAAATACCTGCAATATTACCAATTTTGATTTTATCCTTCAAGAAATCAATTAAAGATACATCACCATTGGTTAGATCATCAACTGCAGTGGCAATTGTTAAATGTTTTAAATTAGAGCGTGATTACAATGGTTTAAGTAGTGATGATTTACTATTACAACTACGTGATGAGTCTTCAGTTTGCTATCAATTGTATCATTTCTTAGATGTATTATTATCAGATAGTGATTATAAAGTATTAAGTTCATCAATCAATTGTTTCAAATCGATATTTGATGGATTTTTCGATTTAATTCATCCAAAATTTAATCATTTGGTTTCAAGTTTACCATTTTTAGAAGATTATGCAAAAGTTCAATTATTAGATTTGATAACTGATTACTCAAAATTATATTTACCTGAAAATGATTCGATTGAATTGGATTTATTGGAAAATTCCATATCTCAATTTATTTATTCTCCATTTACAAATGTTATAGTAAGCTTAACAAGAAGTTTAATAAATTTATTTCCTAATAAATTAAATAATTATAAATTAAATCTTGTTTTCATTAGACAATTGGGATCAATTCAAATTGAAAATGAAAAAGAATTATTATTAAATGAAGTGTTATATTTATTAAATAATAATTTTATAAATTTCAAATCATCAGAAATTTTCCAATTTATACCATTAACAACTGATAGTTTTAAAATTTCAAATTTAAAATTATCAATTTTAATTAAAATTATCAATAATTCAAATTTCAATTCAGTACTAAGAGAATTAAAATTTTTAATTGATAGTTCAAGTTTATCAAAATTACTTAAAATTTCAATTTTAAAACAATTAAATAATCTAAGTAATGATGATATAAATATTTCAATTGAAAATAAATCTAAGATTGTTAAATTATATCTATTGAAAATTGAAATTGAAAAAGATGAGTCTCTAATTGGAGAATATATTACAGGATTAAGATTTTTCATTCAATCTGACATTTCAAATAATATTGATATTTTAATTAAATTAACTGGTAAATTGATCAATGAACAATTAACACCAGTGGCAAAAGCATCAATTATTTGGTTATTGGGAGAATTCTCAAATGGAACTATAGAAGGTGATAAAAGTATCATTTTAAATGATTCACTTCCAGATTTATTAAGAATTATAATTTCAAATTTTAAATTAGAAGATGATATAGTTAGATTACAAATTTTAACAAATTTAACTAAATTAATTTCGAAACAAATTTACAACATTAAACAACAAGGTGAAATTTATGAATTTAACAATTCATTATGGAAATTATTTAATTTAGTCTTACAGTATACTAAATATGATTCAAATCTAGATATTAGAGATCGTTCAAGATTAATTAGTTCAATATTACCAAATCTAGTTTATTTAGATCCATCAATTACTGCCACTACACCAATTAAATTTGACCAATATTTCCAAGATGATATTGAAAACATTTACATTGAACAATGTAAATTGAAGATTACAGAAATTGAATTATCAATATTATTATTTCAATTGGTTAAACCTTCACCTGCTTCATTTTCCACAAATTTACAAGATATATCGACATTATCAGGTGATTATCGTTTGATTTCTGATTATAATACAGTGACTGAACAAAGATTAGATCCTACATTACTTGATTACTACAACCAACTAAGATCACAGGAATTTGAAATTAAAGACTATAACAAATACAATAAATCAATATCATCAACCACCACGAAATTGGATAATAGTAGATCAGGTAGTCCATTTGGACAAACTACAAACCATCATGACAACATCAGGTATGCAAATGGTGGTGCGTTTGATCATAGTGGGGTTTCAAATCTTAAGAAATACAAGTTACAAACATTGGATGATTTCTTAAAAGTGAAAGGCAATGGGAAACAATTGTTTGGAGGAGAAAATGAAAGTGAGGATGAAGAAGAAGAAACTGAGGAAGAAGAAGAAGAAGAAGAAGAAGAAGAAGAAGAGGAGGAAGAAGAAATTGAAGATGATGACGGTGAACAAGTGGATACACATACTAAAGAAGAAGATCCAGAGTATAATGATTATGAAGATTACGAAGACGATGATGATGATGATGACACTGAGTTATTATCAAAAAATTAAGTACAATAATCAAAATATAGTTTATATAAAGTACATTCATAAAAATAAAAAAAATTAATATTTGAAAAATAAACATAAAAATCTGAAAATATGTAGTTGTACGTAGACATTTTTTTCAAAAAAAAGTTCAAGAAAAAAAATCGAAAACAAAAAAAACAAAAAAAAATCATTGGCGAAATGTTTAAAATTTGTTTTTCTGTATTATTAAACGTTTATTTTAATAGTTTTTGCATTACGATAAATCCATCACATATCAAATAGATTATTACAAAGTCAAATATCATCGTTAAACAATGTCATCATTTTTAAGTACAGGAAGTGGTGCCTCCAATTTATCAGCAGCGCAATCACAACAATTAAAAGAACAAATAAAAGAATCTATTGCTGTTGAACTTGCCACCCAATACGGAACTAACTTAGTTTCAGCTATATCTAAAAACTGTTATAAAAGATGTGTTACCAATCCCTCCAATAGTCTTACAAAATCCGAATCAGCCTGTATTGAAGAATGTTCTCATAAATTCATGAATGCATGGAACAGTGTTAGTGACGCATATCTAAGGACTTTAAACCATTGATTAATTACCAGGATTACCCAAAGTGAATGTTTCTCTCGGTGCAGATTTTATTATTTATTATTATTATCTTGGTATTTACTGTATATATTTAAAATAAATTTCTAGTTTATAACATTTTGTTACCCAATTGTAAAATCACTTCAAGTTTAACTTTTCTAGGTTAGCACCTAATTTATCGGTTTCGTTATCGGTATGTGCAGTTGTCTTTGCATTCTCGTTGTTGTTACTCGGCACGGTTTCCCCTAATTCTTGTTGTTTTCTTTGTAATCTTCTCTCTCTTGCCTTAGATGCATCGTACCTTTCTATCTCCTCTGGTCTTTTGTATCCGGGTCTAATTTTCACTGTTTTTCTCTTGGTTCCATCTGCTCTTAGTGATCCACCTTCTATTCTTTGTTCTGGCTCTGGCTCTGACTTACTTTTCTCTGTTTCGGTATTACCAGCTACCGCAGATCCCTTTTTTATATTCAATTGTTTGGAATCAGTTACTATATTGGTATCTCTCGCCTTTTTATCTGTGGATGAGACCTTGTTGCTTAGTTTTTCATCAACGGTTTCACGTGAACATTTCTCAGACTCAATTTTTTGCATCCCCATTTCCCTGGTAACAGTGATTATACAATTGACAACTGTTGTCTCCTAGAGAATACAACCATCAGTCATCTTTAATATATAAGACAAATCTTTAAAATGTTTTTTTTATGTGTGTTTTTGTTTTATGACATGAGGCTGGTGTCTTTGTGGCAAATGTTTTTTTTTTTTTTGTTTTTTCTCTTTTTTTTATTTTATTTTTTCTTAATTTTTTTTTTATAAGTAATTTGAGTTTATTGTATGGGACAAACCAGCAAAGTGGGTTATTTTGTATACATCTGAGTAATAGTTTATTAGGAGTCGTTGTAAGAAGAAGGGATATTGTGTATAGGAGTTATTGTACAATGAGTTTTTTGAAACATACAAGGTTTTTCAAACCTCTAATATCTACTAGTATAATAGTATCATCAAGATCAGGTATTAGTAATAGTTTCCATTATAGCAACTTCATACGAGCATATAGTGCATCTAAACCTGGTGTTAGAACAAACAAGAGACCTCAAAATGTTACAGTTGGTAAATTAGAAGATGAGTCTGACCTTGATTTCGAGTCTTTAGAAAAATTATACGAGACCCATAAGGGGAAAAGAGATGGGGTAGATTTAGATATGGATGAAGGAGATGAGAATTTGACAAAACAGTTGGAAAGTATATTACACTCGGATAAGTCTAGTGAAAGTAACTGGTTAGCTAGATTTAATGCAACTAACTCTACTCAAATTAAAGAGGATAGAATCACTCAGATTCAACAATATTTCTTACAACAGTCTGCCTATCTTAATATTGATGCAATGAAACCAGATTTTACCAGTTGTTTCCAATCTAAAATATTAGAATTTGGTGATGATTATTTACAAGATGCCATATTACAAGATGAATCATTAAATGAGATTTATAATTCTTCTTCACAAAGTCCAAATTCTAGAGAAGGACATGTGTTGGCATATATGTTTGCATGTGATCAAATTGTGAAAGGACCTTCAAACAATGAAATTTTACAAAATAGATTAGAAACTCCAAGATTGCAAGAAGATGTTAATCCAGATGTTTATAATAGTTTCAAAAATCAGCTATCATCGATCAATAGTGAAATTGAAAACATTGAACGTGAAGCCAAAAAGGGAGAAGAACCACAAGAGGATAAATTATTATATTTTTCAGAACTTCAATCAAGACAAGTTAATGAGTTGGTCTCTATATACACACAAATTCCAAAACCTAGAGCTGCAAGAATTTTAGTTGAAGATTTAGAAGAATTTTTAGCACTAGTTGGTTCAAACTATGAAACAATCGACGTTGGTTTAGTTAATGAGATTTACCAAGATGTTATGGAGTCAGATATGCTTTTAACATCATCTGAATTTACCAAATGGATGACTGTTTCTATTATACAATATGACAAATTTGATACCAAGTTATACAAAGACTTAAAAGATGGTGTTAAAACATTAGGTTATCCAATGGATATGAGCATTTATAATTTATTCTTGGAGAGTAGTTTAAATTCATCAAACTTGAGATTATTCGATGAAATATTAAAAGATATAGATACAGAGGAGTTAATACCTACTAGAAAAACATTAGCATTAATGAATCAATACTGTTTATTATCTGATGATTTTAACAAATGGTTAAATTTAATGGAATTAAGAATTAGTGAACTACCATTTTTCTGGGAAGAGACCGATTTGAAAGAAAATTTAACAACATTGGTTGAATTAGGTGAAGAAGGATTAGCTAAAGATATTTTAAACATTTATTTACTAATTGAAGAATTATTTAAAAAACATCATAATATACCAATTGGTGAAGTTGTTGAAAACAAAAATACACATGAGATCCCATTTGAAAATCCATTAGAAGTTTTCGATTTAATCTCGAGTGAACAACAATTAATTATGTATTATCCACATATTAGTAGTGAAGTTTTTGAACCATTGATTGATAGTTGTAAAACAATGGAACAAGTTGAAGAATATATTAATAAATTAAAAGAATTAAAATTGGGTTTAACTTTAGAAATTTATCAAAAAATATTTGGCACTTTTAAAACCAACAAGCAAATCTTAAAATTTGAACAATTTCAAAATATTGTTGTTGAATTGTTAGAAAGTGAGAATGACTACGTTGATTACTTAGTTCTTGATGAATTTAATTTAAGTTCATTTGCAAGTATTGCTGAATTTTACATTGGTGTTGGAGAACTTGATGCCAATGATGATGTTGTTGTTGAAAGTATGAAATATTTATGGAATCACTTGGAGAATTATCAACATCTTGAAGTTGATGAAAATGGTAAAATTGATGGTAAAACGTATATAGATGTCATATCATCGATTATGCATCTATGTAAATTAAGTCCTGGAACTGAATAAAGAACTTGAAAAACTCTTGTATATAGATATTACTCATAGATACTAATATAGGTAATTTAGATAACACTTAAAGGCTTTATCATATATATATCGACTTCCATATCGGCCTATTCGATAGCGCTCGGTTATATAAATTTATAGCGCATTAAGCTGCTCAAAAAGGAAACCGCCGCAAGTCGAGAGATTTACTCTTTAAATAGTTCCCTATTCTCTATTCTCGAACCATATGTATTTATATATATATATACATACTGGCTCTAGAGGGAATTCAATCCCTAATCTGGGATTTTTACAACGGTTTAATGTCTTTGACTTGAAGAGTATTTGAAAATGCGCATTTGTAACGTGATTTTTAATGAGCTAATGTTGTAAGTGTCAATCATTCCAGTATTATTACCCCATGGAATAATGATTAATATCGGGAGATATGGAGTTCTAGTATATTTACTGTTCTTTCCTACATTCAAACTTTCAATTGGCACTTAAATTATATACTATATACAAATTGAACACACAGAATTACTATAGAACTAACAAGTTGTATGACTGAACGAATGTATAAAAAAATGCTCATCGCTCCTAAGCCACACAAAGAAAAAACCCTTTGAAATATCGCGCCTAAAAACGTTCATATAAGTAGGAGATAGTAATGTCAAAAGTTAATTGTACAATTAAAGGTAAAGAGGTATGACCGTATAAGAGACATAAAGAGGTATTTAATATTTACTATTTACTATTTACTATTTACTTGACAGGTCACCATTAAATATGACTCACAATATGTTACAATGTTTCAAGTAAAAAGAATTTTGTAAATGCCACAATCCAGTCTTTAAACAAGTAATACTGATGTAAAATAGGTTATTAAATACAAGAAATATAAATAACTCTTAAAATTAACTCTAGACTTCTAAAGAGTCACTACAATTGACAACATAAATTAAGGTTTTCATAAATATTTACCACAAAACGATGGTAATTCGGAACTAAAACTTTGAAATCCGTAGTAAGTGTAAGAGAAGTGTGCCGTGTAGTGCCCTATAGTTGGCATATATATATGTACTAGCACTGCGGTATATAGTAATAATTCATACACCACGAGGTCATTAACCACTGAGCGCGCATATATGTTGCTCCCCTTGAATTTATATTTAAAGAAGGAAGGAGCGAGTGTACGTAGGACAGCATGACATGTAAAATTGCCATAGGCCATAGGCCAAGGGCCAAGGGCCATGGGCCATGGGCCATGGATCGAGCACTCCGGCCCTCAGATCCAAAAAAAAAAAAAAATTTTGTTTCTGCACATTTCAGAGAAGAAGAAAATCAAAAAGTCAGCACATTTTTTATTGAAAAAATTGAAAAAAAAACTTGCTGGCGGTTACGGATCTTTGAAAATATTCCGCAATAAATTATACCAGGAATAAACGCGTGCTATTTCGATTGACTCCCAACTATCCACCACGGTAATATTATATAATACTATACCGTGGTGGATAAATTATATAATAAATATGTAAATATATAAATATGTAAATAAATAAAAGATTGACTTGCCTAATATAGCAAGTCTAATTTTTTGCACTTTTATTTATCTTTTACAAGTTACTACATATCATATGATGATTAGAGTTAAACGTTTAAAAAAACTAAGTTATAAGGAATAATTGGGCTAGATCTATCATACCGATATAGTTAATCTAGATCATCGTAAACGATCATTCAGTATAAAATTACTCATGATCAGCTGTATAATTAAAAATTTAAGCACCGATAAATTGTATAAGTCATAAGTCAAAATTAAGCACCGTTATGTTATACAAAACTGTGGTAATTTTATTTATTTATTTATTTATTTAGTAAATTCAAAGAGACCCGTGACTCAATTACACACCTCAGTGGTTATATATTACAGCACGATAGTTCGAAAATTGGTACGTATGAACGGTAAGTGCGTGTGGCCCCCCACCCCGCAGGATTTTCGACCGATAAAAAATTTTCAGTGTTTTTTTTTTTTTTGTATTTACAAAATTTGCGCTTTTTGGCAGTGTAATTTTATTTATTTAAAACATTTTTGTGTTTGTGTGGCGCTTCTCTATAGAATGATAACTCTCAATTAGGTAAATCTTTGCAGAAGACAATATGTTGAATTATTTATATATATATAAACAAGTAATCCTCTCTTTTTTCTAATTTACAACTTGTTTTATATATATAATATATAATAAATACTTTCAAAGATCAATATACTACTTTATATATTTAATTAATATATTATTCATCATCATACAAGTTAGTTAGTTAAAATATAATCCCTTTTTTAAAATAATGTTATTTCAACAAGATCAATATTGTATTGTGGATAATAAACCACTTGAATTGAGCACAGTTAAGAACTCATTACATGAAAATGATTTATACTGTTCTAATGAATGCAAGATGATTGATTCAAAATTCAAGTCAAATAAAAATGTCAAAAATATAAGTAGATTGATAACCCATACTACAATAGTCAATAAGAGTGTTAAACAAGAGGAAGCTGATGAAGAATATTACGATGACGATGATGATGTTTTCAAATTGGATGATATCAATATACATTCATATTCATCAGAACAACGTAAATCAGTTTCAAATAACTCACTACCATCACTGTTTTCAGATTCTTTAGAATATGAATCTGATAACTCAAGTGTATACGACGATGATTACTATGAAGAACAACTGGTTCATAATTGTATGTATCAACAAATTGAAGATGAAGATTATACAGAAAAATACGAATGGTTATATGATACACCTGATTCAACAAATGATTTTCTTACAAAACCTAAAAAACAAGTTAGTGAAGGTTGGGGTTACGAATTATCATTGGCCAATTCTTCTTATAAATTAAGAAGTAAATCTATATTAAACACATTAATGGATTTCACAATTGAAGATAATGATGATACTGCTACAAATAATTATAAAATTTGGTTAAGCTCTTCTTCACAATAAAGTTATATATTATTCTATTATGGTTCATTCATAGGTTCATTGGTTCATTGGTTACTACTGGTTATTGGGGAAAAAATGTGTTTTAGGCAGGCCTATATAACACTACTGTATGATGTTGGTTCATACAATTTGCATAAACTTTTTTTTTTTTTAAAAATTCTTTTCTGTTTTCTTTTTTTTTTCTTTCTTTTTTATCATTTATTGCTTCATGATTTATTACAAATCAATATATAATTATAATTTCATCATTGCTAATATGTAACATATACCGGTTAACCGTAGTAAATTAAACATAATTTACACTTTGTGAACTAAAAACAAAAAATTTGAAATTTTTCACTGCAAAGTGTGGGGAAGCTAAAAAAAAAAAATTTTTTTTAGCAAATTCATACGCGCACGGCCGTACAAAAAAAGAATATTGTTTTATTTCTCGGCCATGCAAATTAAAGGGAACGGTCACTCCTACACGTGTCGTTTGGAAATATCCACAATTTCATAATAGAAATACTGCAAATCTACTAAAATTCAAAACCATTTGTTTACAATTTTAACTTAAATTTCATATTGAAAAATTATAAGTATCTGACTATAAATTTATGAAACAGTACCATTAGTAATAACTATATTAAGTTTAGTACGAGTACGGTAGTATGCTCTGGCAGGCCGCTACGTTCTATATTATAAACTTTATAAAAGATTTAATGTATATCTGACATAATAAACATTGGCTTATATAATATAAATGAGAAATTAAGTCCAGTGGCTTAATTGTTGCTGACTTAATATTTGAATAATATAATCGATGATTCTATTATAAGTCTAAATATGACTATATAGAAGTTATATAAAATATATAAATTAGGGAAAATACCCTTCTCTTATAGCAATCCTGAATTGACAATCGACCCTAAGTATCTCGTTACCAATCGTATATGATTGATATAAAAGGTGATTTTTCCAATTCTATCCTTCTTTTGTCACGAATCACGATATCTTTTAGATAATATATTGGTGTACTTTTATCCTTTGATTGTCTAATCTATAATTTATTGATTCGTACACGAGTCAATTACATAATCGTTTCTCACGCTTAGGTAATCTGGTCATGTGTAGTATATTATCTAATACAACTATATTATCAAAAATTGACAAATTTACATCAGCGGTAAGGCGACTATGTAATTTGCTCGTGTTTGAACTAATAAATTATAGATTAGCTAATCAAGAATTGAGTCAAAGGCCCATGCCATTGTTAAAAGGGTTTGACAAATCAGAATACATCTTTTATATCGCCTGTGCGGTGAGTAAATTTTTAAAACTCAGCGACGACAGTCAATGATGGCCATATATATATAGTACTCAAATCTTCTTATAACATAAGAAGACAATTTAATTTTTATAAGAAATTCACACTCTATAGAGGATGCATTACATCGATATATGTCGATTCATAAGAATCCTTAGTTTATTTCTAGTAGAATTTGAATGAAATAAAACTACAAAACTACTAAACAAATGGTTTTCTAAACCATCTTAATGCAATAAACTACTGTATCAATTGTGATTGCATGGTCTCAATAGACCAATCATCTAATTTGCTTACAAATAATACAGATTTAATCGTTTCTAAAACGAAGAGGAAATAGCAACATTGCTATCAACATTCTATCCTGTATCAGCAATATATTTTAAGGATATGCACATGTCACGGTGGGGAATAGTCCTCGCCAGAGCTTATGATTTACATAAAGCGTTTACAGATATAATAGCCTAGGATACTATGTCTTGAATCATTCAGTTGTAATGCACGACCTTATTTATTACCAAATCAAATTTGAAAAGCAACTTAAATAGGAGAAAATTTATAATTCTCTCGAATAAATCATCTTTGAGCAGCATCAAATTTTTCATACTAAACATAATTCATTACTTCCAAAGGTTTCCTGCAAATTAATATGTTTTTCAACTCTCTCATTTGTCATTGTACTGGAAGATGTTCTTCCTACCCAATTATCATTAGTCCGTTTATGACTGAAAACTAACTGAGGTATTACCGTCATATGGATTCAGATAACCCTTAGTCCGTTTATGACTGAAAACTGACATCGAGGTATTCCCTCATGGATTCAGATAATCCTTAGTCCGTTTATGACTGAAAACTGACATCGAGGTATTCCCTCATGGATTCAGATAATCCTTAGTCCGTTTATGACTCAAAACTGACATCGAGGTGTTCCCTCATATGGATTTAGATAATCCTTAGTCCTGGTTATGACTGCAAACTGACATCGAGGTATTCCCTCATGGATTCAGATAATCCGTAGTCCGTTTATGACTAAAAACTGACAGAGGTATTACCCTCATATGGATTTAGATAATCCTTAGTCCGTTTATGACTCAAAACTGACATAGAGGTATTCCCTCATGGATTCAGATAATCCTTAGTCCGTTTATGACTCAAAACTGAC